>DWJK01004065.1:0-12380 GCA_018248815.1 Croniades pieria auraria
TATTGCGCGAATAGCCTTCTTCTGCAAAATAAATATTTTGTCAATGTTAGCTGCATTTCCCCACAATAAGATACCGTAAGACATTAAACTGTGAAAGTAACTGAAGTATACTAATCTAAAATCGAACAATCGGTAATCACATTAAAATTACATTTAACTGAATATGCAGTATGATTTATAATACATTCAGTTCTATCGCACACACTTCGCCCACCCTAACAATAAAGTGTCAAACACCTCCCGCTTGCCCCAGGTGCAGTCGACGGTGCAAGAGATCTTCGGGCGGGCGCCGTCCCGCGCCGTCAACCCCGACGAGGCCGTGGCCGTGGGCGCCGCCGTGCAGGGCGGCGTGCTGGCCGGCGACGTCACCGACATCCTGCTGCTGGACGTCACTCCCCTGTCGCTGGGCATCGAGACCCTGGGCGGGGTGTTCACGAAGCTGATCACGAGGAACACGACCATACCGACCAAGAAGAGCCAGGTCTTCTCCACCGGTATTGCCGTTTGATTTATTTCTTTGCTTAATGAAATGAAATTGGTTGTCATAGTACAGGATGTGTGTAGAGATGTTTGATAAATGCTATTTCTCGTCAATCGAACCTTGAATAGTTTGTCTTTGTGTATGATGAATACATTCGTCTGTCTCTGTGTGTCTGTGCGTCGTCGATCGGTGTGCGTGCAGTGTGCACGGAACACGTTTGCAGCGACGCGAGAGCGGCCTCGCGGCACCAGCTAGTCCTGACAGCGTTGTCTGTGGCTTTCCTAGATACCGCGATACAGTTTTCTAAACATTCGACATTATACACCCGTTTTATACCGACTAAACCACTACCTTATGCACGATAAAGGCGGTAGTATCGATGGAACGTTCGATATCATTCCGCTATTAAGCTCGAAAGGATCACGAAGGCTTTAGCTCATCGGATAATATATATCGATAATAATCAAGAACCTCCCTCTCTCACCGTGTCAGCGGCGGACGGTCAGACGCAGGTGGAGATCAAGGTGCACCAGGGCGAGCGCGAGATGGCGGCGGACAACAAGCTGCTGGGGCAGTTCTCGCTGGTGGGCATCCCGCCCGCGCCGCGCGGCGTGCCGCAGGTCGAGGTCACCTTCGACATCGACGCCAACGGCATCGTGCACGTCTCCGCGCGAGACAAGGGCACCGGCAAGGAGCAGCAGAGTGAGTGCCGCGAATGAATGAGTCATCGGGTCGTTGGAAACGTTTAAAAAAAAAAACGAATGACCGAATGAATAAAAAAATTTTGGTATCTAAAATGCATGTGGTACTTTTGTCAAGAAAAGTGCCAAAAAAAAGTAATAAATTGACCGAATGAAAACTTTCTACTATTTCAAATGTGCACGATACTTACGTGATTAAAAGTGACAACGATACAGGTTTAAAATCCTCGCTCGGCTAGCGAACGAATAAAATAAATTGTTCAATAAAAAACTGAAACGAGGAAGTACTATGAACACATCAAAAAACTCTTTACTAACGAGCAAATGCTAACACAAAAATATTGTATAGTCAGAAATATCATGAGAAAGACTTTGGTAAAGATGGAATGGATGACAACATCCATTTATATAATTGATTTGTCTGCAGAAGACCAGGTATCTAATACTAAGTCATAATAGATATTGGCATTACACATATTTTTAATCTAAATCTATGCAATGCTCAACCGAATGAAGAATCTATCAGACTTAAAATTCCCTTTAATTTATCAAATCTATCAGCTCAGCTATCTTTTGATACGTCAGTGAAAATATCCTATTGCCCAAATATAAACACCATTTTTCTCCCCCCACTCCAGTCGTGATCCAGTCGTCGGGTGGTCTGTCCAAGGACGAGATCGAGAACATGGTGAAGGCAGCGGAGAAGTTCGCGGCGGCAGACAAGTCGAGGCGCGAACGAGTGGAGGCCGCCAACCAGGCGGAGGGCGTGTTGCACGACACCGAGACCAAGATGGACGAGTACAAGAGCCAGCTGCCCCAGGACGAGGTAAGGCACCTGCCTAGATGAAGAAAACTGTAAGACAGACTGATACGAGTCTACCTAAATGCTAACGTTCAGCTAAATTATATGTACAACCATAAATATACATCGAACATAATAATGCACTGATTTTTTTTATTATTTTTGCTGACTTGTTTTTTTTATAAAAAGTAAATATAAATAATAATCCATTCATTTATCATTCCACTGTTGAAATATGGGTCTCCTCTTAAGGGTTAAGACCATAGTCTGCCACGCTGGCCAAGTGCGGTTTGGCAGATTTCACACACCTTAGAATCTTTTTCTTATAAATTCTAAAGTGCGCAGGTTTTCCTCACGATGTTATTCCTTCGCCGTTAGCAAGTGGTACTTAAATTTGAAACGGACTTTGTAAAGAGGTGCACGCCATGGATTTGGACCCAGCACCCTCGGAGTGTGAAGCTAAATTCTTAGCCACTAGGTTATCACTGCTTTTTTATTTTAAGTAATTTCAATCGTCTGTGACCCACACCAATGGACTAATTACTAATCTAATATCCATTTCCAGTGCGACAAGCTGCGCGAGGAGATGGCCAAGCTGCGCGAGCTGCTAGCGCAGAAGGATTCGGCAGAGCCCGAGGCGATTCGCACCGCCACCGGCCAGCTGCAGCAGGCCAGCTTGAAGCTGTTTGAGCAGGCCTACAAGAAGGTACAACTTGATTTCTTCTTCCTATAGTCAGCTTGGTAATTAGGCTGACAGGCAACCTGTTGATATGCTCTGATTCCTCTATATTCAGTGTTGCAATTAGCCCGTCGCATCTGATGTTGTGGTCACCGTCGCCTATGGACATTTATATCAGCCGAGGAGTGACGATTGTGTTGCGGGCTTTGAAGGAGAGCTCTCTCTGTGTTCTTCTTGATTGATCAGTAATTTCTAAACTTTTCATTCCACTTGATGCCTATCCTATGAGGGCTATATGGGATAACCCGGTATTCACTTTGTTTTGCACATTTTTGAGCCATGGCACAGTTACTGGTGCTGTGGTCAAGTTAATGTGCTAGATGGTACGGAGGGCGGTTATCACCCCCTGGCACTGCTGGCCTTTGGGACGATTTAAACCTCCAACAAGGACATTCAAGGTCACAGATGGAGCTATAATGTACATAACAGCAAGAGGCATATGATAATATATTTCAATATATTGTCTATAGCTATGCCCAAGTGACTGTACACAGAACTATCATATATATGTTAACAGATATAGCAAGACATATTGCACAGATGGTGACTGCTAAGATATATATTATAGCATAGCTTCCGCACATAGTAGTTTGCTGTAGTACATGTTATGGCATAGTATATAAGTATATGTTATAGCTCTATCTGTGAAGATCATCTTAATACCAAAGTGAGGAAACTACTAAAACTACCTCGCTGACTAACTAATAAAAAATGTAGTTGAAAATTTGTCAGTAAAATATACTTAAAATGAGCATTGTAACACTTTTCTGCTGATTGTACATTTCTATAATCTGCTTTTTTTTTCGCTATAAACTAAATTGATATAAGCTGTGTTGCTAGTTTTTTACAATCATTAATAGTGATGTGTCTTTAAAATTTTAGAATGTGGCGATAACCGTAATGTATCTATATGGCTAATGTATAGATATGATAAATGAAATACACTTATTTTTTTAAGTATTTATTAATCTTAGTAATCACATGCAAATTAATAATCAGAATCAGGCAATGACTGGGTACCTGAATGTGCCGGATGGTCAGAGTCGTCACCTACTTCAATAATAAATCTGTCGGTAATGTCGTCGACAACATGGCCTAGAGTACACATTTTGTCCTCAACTCCAATTACATGTTTAATGCAATCTTTCCAGCGCTGGGGAGTCACTAGACGAAGCCCTTCCTCGGAAAGACTTCGCATTTCGTTCATTTTAAAGGTTTTATTGTTTTTTGCGACATGCCCCTTTACCTGTGCCCGCACCAATTCAATTGGGTTTAGGTCGCAGTGGTAAGGAGGCAGTAGCAAAATGGTGACTCCGTTCAGCGGCCATTTCATCGACGACATACCTCTCATGGGCTTTTTTATGGTGCCGTGCAATTTCCATTAGTTCAGCTTTTAATATTTTGTTATCAAAGGCTATATTCTTTGACTTAAGCCACTCTTGTATTTGACCTTTACGCCAGCTAGAAGTAGGTAACGATTCCAATATTCAGGTGTGGTACGGAACATTGTCAAATTGCAGAGAAACAAAACAAACAAACTCAACTAAAAGGAAACAAATAACACGTGAAATCGCATACGACAACGGGCGCATTCGAACACTTCAGAGGTTGAAGGACGAATGCCATGTATTCAAAATGGCGCCGTGTTTTCGTTTTTTATGGCATTGGCTACAGTCCATCGACCAATTTCTAGTGTAGTTCCTATTAAAAACTTGTTATTGCGTATTCTTCAACAACAAATAAATATTTGTCGTATTTACTTAGTGTAATAAGTAATTAAAATTAATAAATATATTTTTTTTATCTGTGATTCTCCATAGTTACCATGATTTTTAAGATTCGTCTATTGTCAAATAATAATAAAATTATGTGGTAAAAGTTAAAATTTACGATTCATAAAACCGGTATCGTAGTACTATACTATTAGTAAAAAGCTGATATCATTATTTAGAAAATTGACATTTGCATGTTTCAATTTAATCCGTAGCGAAAAAAAACAGAGTATAGGTGCCCTGACAAATGGGTTTTTTTTAGTGGAAAACACGCAAACTTGTGTCTTCTTAGGGTTAAACTCAACGAGGTTGAGTCGACCCCAATCCGAGACCCGTTCCAGAGAGTGCTCGACTTCAGACACGAGTTGAATTCTCTTTTCCTCCAAAAGTGTCCGAGAGGTACCTGCACGGTTTGTGTAGAACGTGTCCACAGTACCGTAATCCGCATAACAATGCATGCTATGTATGCATAGTCCTGGCTGGTAAAAATGTGTAATAGATGCATACTCCACATTTTTTAATTAAATACACAGACATCTTCATGTGTAATATTTAAACGTTCATAAACATTGAGTCCAACGCAGATCACGCCCGACGGCAAGAAGCGAGAGGATGAGAAAGACGAGAAACGGGAGATGGTGCGCGGCAAGTCTGAGGACGGGGAGCACTCCGCAGAGGTATTCCTGGAGGTGCTGGCGCGCTTCCAGACCAGCCGCATGGACGAACAGCGCGCCTCGCTGCACCAGGAGCAGCGCCCGCGCCGACTGCATCGCTCCGCCAGCAGCGGCAACCAGAATAAGTACGTACCTGTTTACTTCATGCCCCGCTGCAGTATCCCTTTCACCACTACATTTGCGTAGATTAGGTCCGGTTTATAAACTTTTTTATAAACGGTTTTTTAAACTCGTCCTGAAGTATACTTTGCACGTCTTAACACGTTCATGGAATTTTTGAAATCGCTATCTGACGTACAATCTACTCCGTAGACGTACATAGGTTCCACGTCCGCCAATTTGGTAACACCCGACAAGGCTCACTAATGATGGTCGAGTACGAAACGATGCTAGGCGTATCGAACGTATTCCACAGAGCGGTACAGCTATAAGCGAGCCATGCAAACTGGGCACCGAACGGGACAGCTTGAAGGGATTCATATCAAGCTATTCCGCTTGATCTCTTCAAATCCCTATAAGAACAAATTGTGCCATGAAAACGTATTTAAATGGACTAATGTGTATATATTTGGTTTTAAGGGGGTAAAGATCAGATGTGTTGTATATCAAAGTGGTATTCAGTTCGTTTTCGACCAGCAGTTAGTCAGCCATCTTATTCATCTCTCCATTTTTGCAGAAAAGTTTAAAGCATCTTATTACGTATTTAGTTACGTCGCAGGCTGCATCATCAACGATTGTACATGGCGCAATTTAATTAGTTTCGTTCATGTATACGTATGTACTCGGAGTTCCGGAGCCTTTTTGTACACACACACGCACATACACAGACGGGCATATATTAGTGTGCATGAAAAATCACCCGTAGTTTGTAGAAAATTATACTTCAAATTTCAGAATGTAAAATGAAAATAAAACTTACAGTTAAATAATAAGGCAGCGTATAAACTAAACTTTTTGTAAGTAAAACGAACCGCGCCGACGTTCCAACACCGCTCTCCCCATCCTCTATATGATACATAGAAATGCGTTTTATGTTTATATGTGCTGGCGACCAGATGTCGCTTTTGTCTCCGCTTCGCCTGTTTATGTGTAATATGTAAACAAAGGGTTCCCTATAACTGTTATATGGAATTCGCGCTTGTCGATCACTCGAAATGAAAGATGATGCTCGCGCGACGTCATCGGGCGGACTTGGGGACACGGAAAAAATATCGATACTTTGAAGTATCGAGTACTTTGCCTTTCAATAGCGATACTTATACTTATTGAGTACTTTTAGTCAAGTATCTCATGGGGTTTTTTTCTGATTTTTTTAAAAACGAACCAATACAGAAACAAGCTTTTCATACAGTCTATAAAAAATGAAATAAACCATTACTTATATGCACAGGTTTCACCACTTTAGGTAGATTCTTTAATACAATTGGAAGATATGAAAGTTGTTTTCTCAAAATTATACATATTGACACGAGAATATTCATAAATTCCTGCAACATCAGTACCCTCAGAAGGATTATTTTCTAAGTAACATAACAAAAACCCGAAACCGGTTATCGCCGAAACGGCTCGATGAACGTCATTTTTTAAGCGATTGTACGAAGGAGGAATGGAAACTTTAATTTTAATTATGTATGTGTGTGTGTGCAATAAGTAATGAAAAAAAAGTTATGCGAAAAAAGATGAATAAACACAAGTCAATTAATCTTGAGTTGTGAATTTACAGTAATTTTTATTATTATTGTTGTTTAACAAATATCTATATTGATATTACGAAAAGGAAAGATTTGGTTGTTTGTAAATATGTAAAGTTGGCTTTGAATTTAATTCGATACTGTATAAAATAATCTATCGATGTTAAAAGTATTTTATCTATAGAAAGCTTGATTATCATTGCGGCTACATTTTATCTCAGTATTACGGAATCGGGATCCACGAGGTAAAAACAGCTATCTATCGATATTTTGAGATATCGGTACTTCAGTTTCGAAAATTTTTTTCGATACTACTCATGAGTACAGTATCGATATTTACCAATAATATTTACCAATAATAATGGAGAGGGCCCCACGATCTGTGCTTAATAAGTACTAAAATTTACAGCCGTCGATAAATAGGCTGAGAGCTTGACGAAATAAACCAATACCCAAAGCAGGTGGCGGTGCTACAACACCACCGAGAGGGCTCAAATAAAACGAAAATGAAAACAGAAAATTATTCATAAAGTTATAATAGAACATTATAAATATATGTGAGTGATTTTATTTTAATTACAATAACACTTTTGATCTAACATTGACGATTGGGGTTGCGATTACCGAAATCGATATCAAATTATCGAATTCGAATGTTATATTATATCAAGTACTGTAGCAAATGACACAATCACTAACTTTAAAATCGTCAGAAAACAAAGCTTTGTCCTACAATTTTCTTTTATTAAAATAACTCGATCGATAGTCCCATCAAATGTTCACCAATGTTGCCAGGTTTCATTGTTACCGCTAAATTAGTAGATATTTTAGGCGTGCTTCTTAACAATTATCATGTGACAGGAAATTTTATAAAATTGTTCGTTTAATCATTAGTTATGCATATATCCATATTACGAATTATTGGTTTAATTTTTTTTACATGCATGTTGACTGTAGAAACAATGCGTGCCATCATACATTTTTATAACTATATGAATTATTACTGACGATGATAATACTCAGTTAATTAAATATGCTCGATAGCTTCGTAGATATACCTTATTAGAAAAATTTTGTGTTAACAATCGATGAGAGTCATTCCTATAAAAAATAAAGACATTACGAATAAAAGCAAACATTTACACGCCTTCACCGCTAGTGTAATAGCAATCATACTCTTTGCAAATCAACTACATGTACCCAATATGCTCGTTTTCGCAAATCACGTTATAAATTAAAATTCTGGTACTTGATGTTACGAAACCTAGCATAAAGTAACATCATATCGATGGATACTTAAATAATTTTATGTGTGCGGGGTATAATTGTTGTAACTGAATAGTTTAAGACGAATACAGTTTATAAAAATAAACAGTTTTACACATTCATCGAAAGTTAAAAATTCAAATGTTTATTATCTATTGCCAATCACACGCATGGCAACACTGTTTGTCACCGTGTCAATTACAAAATCGCTGGACTTCTTTTAACACAGCGTCGGGAATTTCTCTGTATCGATTAATCGCAAATCAAACGAAATTTGCATTCGTTGGGATCAATTTTAACGTACTATGTGACATTTTATATAATACCGTAATACTGAGTTTGTTGTGCGTATTAATATTGCATTGAACAGTGCAAATCGGAGTTTCAAATATCGTAATATTGATCCAGGTCCGTGTTCGAATGTAAGCAACAGGTAAGCCTTTTTGTTACTATTGATTGTCAAATCTTTGGCAAATGTTAACTTAGGTCTATTGTCCTGGCACTAAAATTATTTTTTCAGGCATAAAAGACAACAATTCGTCAATCGAATAATAAAACTCATATGACGCAATAAACAAAAAAGCTGGAAAATAACATGGGTGGCTGTTAAAAGCTAAGCGTTTAGCAGAATGCGTCAGTCCAAAAAGTCAATAAACAATTAAATGTATGTGAACATAATAATCATCTTACAGAATGTTACAGAAACGTCATGTCGCAAGCATTGAGTTTTGATAATAGGCAAACATATAACATGACTTCAAAAACGCTATTACAGCAAGTGGCATTGATTGTAAGGACATTCATTAATCGCTATGAAAATTTGAATGTTGTTGCAGGAAGTATGAAATTGTTCCCATATAATAGAGGTATTATTCAAAATATGAATGATATGTTAATATCCTTAAACTGGACATAAACTTTCATATGTTACATCTGTGCCAATTTGCATTGAAGCAGTGCGGGGGCGTATACTTGTATATGTCATAGATCTGTGGCCAGGCGGGGGGACACCAGAAAGTTGCAGCCACATATATGTCAAAATACAGATCACAACCACTCATAATTAACAAGTCCACAAACTTAAAACTATTTGCTTGATGCAAATACAATTGCTTACATGTCTATTAATTGTCTGTCTTGCTTAAACAGCTGCCAAATATTCAATACAGGAATTTTGGTAAAACATGTATTGGGTTTTTTCACATGAATGCATAACATTCTATTTCATTCAATTTACATGTTTAAAAACTTTTATTTCTGGGTATAAATTCTGACAATGTTATACACAATTTTAGAACGCACAGCAGTAAAGACAAAACAAATTTCATATCATTTAGAGGTCATGAAATAGTTTAAACAAGTTGAAAGGTTTTTAAAAAATATAATTGTGTACATTAATCTTTCCACCATTCATACAATACCCTTTTTCAGACTTTTCTTTAGACTTCTGACATCATCAAAATCAACACTGTTAAAATCATAAACATAATATGTAGTATATGTATGATACAGTATTTATAGATGAAAGTGATTATTCTTAGACCAAGGTCACAAACTGTTTTCAAAACAGAATTTTACTCAAGACACTCTCTAGCCTTGTTTGGATTTTATTTTGCACAGGATCATAATTTCTATAAGATTAAGCATTTATTTTGTTTTAAGAAAAGCAAATACCTTGGCTACAATAAGAATAATATGTGAACATTAGCAAGGGCGTGAGCTTTCGCAAAGGATTTTAACACCACAATTACACACTTTCAAGAGTGGAATGGACTTTTCTCATAATCATTTTGATCATCATGGTATCAGCAACCATATATTTCTCTGTTGAACATAGCGCTCCTCTTAGAATGTGAGGTTTGAGGCCAAAATCTGTCACACTGGTCAAGTGTGAGATCGAAAACCACCCGTAGCTTGAATGCTTATTCAAATATAATATTTCAAATTGTAGAGTACTGTTATATGTATATGTCTTCATCCATATATATACCAAAATAAGCATCTCAAAGCTTAGGTGAATGTTTGATGTAAGGTAACTGTAAACTACAATGCCAAAAACTTGACCACTTTGACGGCCAAACATCAAGAATCTAAGATTACATTATTAGGAAATAAAATTTAAAATAAATTTAAATTACTTGGGAGGACACCTTTATACAATTATTATATGACACATTATTTGTATGACAATCACTTACTTGGGTTGCATAACATCAGCAGCGAGTGAGGTGTGCTGGAACTCATCTTTACTATCCAGGAATGGATACCCGTTAAGAGCAATGTGTGCATCGTAGATGCCCTGTCGACCAAGAGCATCGCCCACCCATTTTGAAGCCATTGCAGCGGCCATCAGGGGCACAATGTAACGTACTCCACCAGTTAGCTCGAACATTATCACCACCAGAGACACTGAAAGAAAGAAAATCTATTAAATACTATTTCCAAAGGTTTTATATACATAACAACATCCCAGGTTTTGTTCAGGTTTGAAAGATAATGGTAGTAGTAACAATAGCACTGGGAAAATATAATGATAACAAAAAAGTTAACAGAGATGCTTCTATACTACTTCTTCCTTAATGTTTAAGTGTTCATGTAATTCCCAATTTTGTTCACTGTTGTTTTATGATTAACAATAATTATTTAGGATCAATTCTTAAAATTGATTTTAAGTGCTTTTTACAATCAAAATATTATCTCTTCAATCAATCAATCAATCTCTTAGTTCCTATATGTTATATATTCAAGATAATATTACGCCTGATTCTACTACAATGGTGACAAAGCACGTTAAAAATTCATTGAAGTTTTAATATCAAACTACATCATATCAGATAGTAAGCCAGTATGTCAGTATACATACTGCTTATATACATTAATGCCTACTGACCAGTCATTCGAGTGACGCCTCCAAGCACAGCAGCCGCTCCGACCATAGCGTACAGACCAGGTGTGATGCAGTCATCGCCAGTGGAACATTCGCCAGAGAACAACCATATTTTCGGATAAGTATATGCCAGTTGTTCTACACCTGCGAGGAAACGAAACTTTGTTAATGAAATTTAAATTAAAGGCAATTAATTAAATATAAAGGCATTAACTGACTTCGGGGTGGCTATGTCAAACTGAAAATTGTCACTGTTGATCAATATTATTATTTAGTTTCATACAAACTAAGAATTGGATTTATAATGAGTATTTATGATACACTATGAAACAGCATTACTAATCCTTTAAAAAAAAATAAAAGAAAATATCAATTGTATTCCAAAGATACCTACCAATGCCAACAATACGTCCAGCAATAGCACCAAGGGCAAGACTGGGAATGAAAAGGCCACAAGGCACTTTGATGCCAAAAGTGAAGATTGTCATCACCAGTTTAAGCACAAGCGCGAGGAAGAGCAGCCAGATGGCATGATACACTCCCGGTCCAGCTGCTGCCTTCTCGATGGCAGAGTTAACGAAAGTGAAGTTGCGGTTGTAATCACTGGGAACAAGCAAATTTTGTCAATTCACTTATTAAGATATAATTTCATTAGACAGTTATGTAAAAAAATATATAAAAGTAAAGCTTCCAAATATTTCTTTACATTTTTGATGCCATCGTGCTTGCTGTTATTGAATCAATGTAACATTTAACATATTCAGAAACAATATTGCAAAGAATATTTTTACCTGGCAGTTTAATCTCTTCAGAGGTAACATTTTATTCGGATAAAACTAGTGTATGTGGGACACTTAGTGTCATCAACTGTAGAGTAAATATACCGCTACAATATTTATGGTCAAATTTGGCTATTACATTTGCAATAGATATGATTATATGAATATTGTAATACAATTGTTGAATAAATGGATGTTTTAATTTGTATGTTTAATATGTGTATGGTTACATATTTTGTCAAAACAAACATTTAATTATACAATTAACATATGTACACCTATAGATATTTTAGCTACTATGCAATTGAAAGTAATGAATAAATATTTATATATATAAAGCATAATACATACATACATAATATATTTTCACGTCAGGAACGTTATGTTGTAGGCATAGGCGTTAATAAAGTATAATATTGTTAGCTTTTTCTGACAGTTCTGACTTGAAATTCCCAGTAGTCACTTGAGAGTCTAGGGACATGGGCCCGGATTAAGGCAATCTGTTAAACCTATGTGCGTTACCCCAGCAAGAAAGTGGCACCTAGAGTGATATGAGTGGGATATATAATTAGTGCTCAATCTGCTGTA
>DWJK01004066.1:0-12380 GCA_018248815.1 Croniades pieria auraria
TGCCCGTCGGCGGCCAGGGCATTTAGCAGTGCCAGTGTCTCCCAGTACCTATATAAGATACAAATATATAGCAGCAGTTAATAAGAAAAGTAGAAGAGCCCCTCGGGTGCCTGCAAATGGGCCATGAGCGCGATAATTCCTGAATACGAATCGCCTAATCTATCAAATGTGATGGGCCGTGCTGCCATTTTGTTTTATTCATCTTCTTTATAAGATCGACGGTACGATTTAGGGTTGAACAAAGGGCGGCGAATGTGAATAAATTTTTCATATGGAAGTATTGGATACCTGATGTTATTCAAGTGATGTGATTATAGTGTCGTTGTGTTTAATATTCAACTTCTTGTTTAACTATTATTATGACAATCACGCCAATTATTAAAGACTTTTTACCCTTAAAGACCTCACGTTCTGTCTCTACGTCGTTACTCTCTTTACACACGCACGCCGGCTTCGAAGGATTTTATACTAATAATAATAATCGACCCATTTATCATTCCACTGTTGGTTATGGGTCTTCTCTCATATTGAGACGGTTAAGGCCATAGTCTGCCACGCTGGTCAAGTGCGGGTTGGCAGTCATCACACACCTTAGAATTCTGTGTTTTTTATAAATTCTAAGGCGTGCAGGTTTCCTCACGATGTTTTTCTTTACCGCTAGCAAGTGATGTTTAAAGTTAAAACGCACTTTTGTAAAGAGGTGCGCGCCATGGGTTTGAACCCAGCATATCCGGAGTGAGAGGTTGAATTCTTAACCACTAGGCTATCACTGCTTATTGATTTGAAGGATTTTATACGTTCATTTATTCAGATTTTAGGAAAAGGACACATGATAAGATTTAATTTCGTATAGATAATTTATCGAAAAATTTATAGTAGCGTGGCAGAACGTAGCCTCATGTTGAGAGAAGAACTCTGTTCAACAAATGAACTATAAATGGTTTGATAATGATGATGATAATAATGTTTAAGTGAGTCAAGACTCCACATTATCTATTTTTTTGTAATACGAAATCTTATTTGGATTTAAATAATGTATACGGAACCAAGTACCAGTACCTACGATTCACGTCTGTCGTTCCGCCGTTCCCGTTGATTTGCTTTCATTATCGCTGATCTACATTTTCCTATTGTGCGTTATTGTTTCTAATTGAAATTCCGTACTGTACACATTTTTCTCTTTTCCTAAAGTAAACAGGGTAGATTTAAAATGTGGTGGTTATTTTCAACCTGATGGTAAGTAATATTCATCATCTGTGGACATTGGCACAGGCGTCAAACGGTATATTTCGAATAGGTAAATTTATATATAGCATCAGTCATTCTAAGTCATGTCGCAGCATTTCTATAATATTCCAATTACCATATATGTATGTTAATTTCATAATTTATTCTTTGTAGTTCTACCTACAATTAGGCTTAACAAAAAATGGAATCGATAGAAGGATTCGCTATTAACCAAAACTGAGAGACAAGATCTGTATACCAAGTAAAAAACAAGTTAAAGACATGAAAATATATTTCAAATAAGGAAAAAGTGAATACTTATATTGCGAATATAGAAACTACATACATAGTTGACTGAAAGGAAAACTCTTAGAGCAGACTAAACAACCCACCTAGTAGGTGTATCCGAACGCAAATTCTATGTAAATGTACATCTGATAAAATAGGAAATTGGGTCACCTTTATATTAATAATAATAAAATTTGATTTCTATTTATTTAAATATTATAATGTTACGTTTGAGATAAATATATTTATTTGTATACATGGATGTATGGATGTATGTACACATCTTTGCTATTGTACTCGTAAAATGCAATTTAAATACTCATAGTACTAAAATAATACGTGAACAATTATAACGGGTACGATTGCAATGTACAATGTACGACTGGCCTGCTGGTTCAGTGGTTAGTGGTTGTGATTGTCGAGCCAGAGGTCGTGGGTTCTGTGAGTTGTATTGTAGGTCGTGCGAAGCAGAGTGCGGCCGTAATCTTCCTCATTTTGAGAGGAGACACGTGGTCAAAAGCGCAATGTTGTGCTCATAATGATTATTGAGTCGCATTATTGTCATTAAGTCGTATTATTACAAAGTCGTATTTATTGATTTAAGATAAATTAATGTAGTCATGCAATGTTTTGTACAAAACAGAGGATAAAAAATGTAGTCAATGTATGATATATTTGAAAAGCGAAAATTCAAATCGGGGGTAAATATTTAAACAGCCCTCGCACAGAACCCTTCCGTTATAATTTGATCGTGTAAAATTTACATTGCCGGTTGAAATCGCAATATCAATGTAACCAAGTTTTCTGCTTAGGTGTTGCGTATTCCAGTATTAAGGTTGAATTCGTTAGGATATGTAAATTTTAATTTGTTTAACAGACCGGACTCGGCGGCGCATCTTGGTTTGACAGCTGGGCAGGTAGAGATAGAAGTAAGAGAGTATCGGGCATAGGAATGATGAGTGAAAAAAGGAGAGTGGTCCAATAATTTAAAAATTACTACATATAATAAATTATCATTGTAATCCTGTTCAAGTCTTCTCGTGGACTTAGGCCTGCCTTGAGGCTTTATACTATAATTCCTAATCTCGGTATGCGGGGGCAATCGCGGAGCAGGGCTTCTTGCACCGTTTAAGCTGGTGTCCGTCAGCCCCAGGGCATATAGTCGTGCTCAGGCAGGCCGCGCTAAACCGCGATCAGACAGCGGCGGGCTTATTCGCCCCTTATGGTCTGGTATCCCTGTATGGGGTGGGGGGATGTGTTCTATCTCCGTCCCGACACGGATAAATATAACAAATATTTTTAATATTTTACTCAACGAACAGAATTTTATCATTTCATTGCTTATTACAGTTTTTTGTATTAACTTAGCCTTGTAAGCGAGGAGGCGGGTCACTGTTGTTAAGTGGTCATCGTCGCCGTTATGCAGGGGCGATATGTATTTTGGCACCGTTCTTAAAGTGCCCCATGTCTTAGCGCTCCAGGATTACCTCAGAAGGGAACTCATTCCATATTGTATATGAAAATGGTACATGTACAACGCATTTAATATGTATACAAATAAAATATTAGCACTATTCCAGTAGGTACAGGTTAAAAGAGACGTACGTAATATCACGCCTGTAATCCCCGGAGAGGTAGGCAGAGAAATATAGTACACTCTCACGTTTCACCACTTAGATTTAAGTCCCATGGAATAGATGGTGAACTTATTGCCATACATCGGGCACAAATCCTGACTTCGAGTTACTACTAGTAGATCTAAATTAGAAAAAATCCAATATTACCCGACCCTGAATTTGAACCCAGGACCTCCCGATCGGCAGTCGCGTTTGCAACCACTCGACCAACAAGGCAGTCAAGAGGCAGAATAAGAGAGAAATTTTCAATATAAAGTTGGTATTGTTTGCAGTTTTTGAAGTCATATTAAATTTACTGTCTGCACACTTTCCTCTGTTTGCGGTCAGTTACAGTTGCGAAAATAAAAAGTTAAAAAACTTTTTCTATATGCATACATTTTTTGTGCATAAAATAAAATGAGCTACATATTTTATAAAATATAAATACATAACAATATTTCACCCATTTAAATTTAGCAAATCGCGAAGAAAATTTAATAAATCACTTTATATATAGAGGTAAATTCGTCTATTGTTCACATTTATTCTGTCTGTCTAAATTGTATTACATATCTCATATAATGTAAACAATTTTAATTTATATGTACACATATCTATTCATAGTAATTAATTATTTAATTGGCTATCGTTATGATTATATTATCGTGTTAAATCCTTCACGGCGTAGACAGAGAGCATCGAGTACTATCTCTATCTATTCAAACAAAACGATTTGTCAATTCAGATATTAGTTGTATACACCAACATATTTACCACCACGCATCTTTTTTTATATTTAGTCCGGCAAACAGACGGACGGGCAACCAGATGTTTAATGTTTCACTTTCATGTATGGTAATACCAAGGTGAAAAAGCAACAGTACTTTTTAAAGCACCTCAATATTCCCATGAACATCACATAATAATTCCAAAACGCGATATATAGTCGTTTTATAACGTTCGACCCTTGAACCGACCTGCAAGTGTTCACCTCCGACCGCCAGTCAGGAACTACATAAACACGACCTCTGCCTCTCCCATGTCAGTCAAACTAGATACCGTTATGAAATCTATGATGTAGTAATGGTCTCTAACATCGTGATGGATTTCATTTAAGATTATTAGGCCGATCTGAATTTTTAAATTATTTCTTGTATAAATAACACCTAATATAGATTGATAAATAATTATGTATCGTCACGCAAGCTTTATTACGGGGTAGGCAGAGTTTCAATTGCCAGATATCCGTTCCGCAGTGTTAGCTCTATATTTTTTAATATGTAATAGCTAGAAATAAACAAGATTTAAAGATATATAAGTTTAATAAAATTAAATGTATTTTATATTCAATTAAATATATTTTAATACGAAAATAAGTGTTGTAGTGCGTAGATAGCACAATTATGTTTTCATGACCTTATTGTCCTTGAAATAATTGGCCGAGTGTTGCTGCTGGATGCTCCCCGCTGCTGACCTCCGCCTCATAATTATCTAGTGTCCACATGTACCGTTATAAAATGCGGGACACTTTTTAAGTCAGTCTAAAACGTACTTGCGTATTATGTCCTTTTCATGAGTCACGATGTGTTATATGCTAATTCTAATATTAAGTTTAGCATCAATTTAACTCCCATATGTTTTACGTGATACATTTAGTAATTTTTTTCTGCCCGAGGACCGTTTTTAAGAGGTGCAAGGTTAATATCTATAATAAGACGTTATTACAGGTATGATCATAGGTTGTGTGGTTTGAAAAGTGGTTACGAGGGCTGTCAGTGGCAAGCTGACAGGCGGTGGTATATTTAATTTAATGATTGCTTTCATTACATCCAGATACAGGGAACTAGTTCTTATCTCACAAATGTTTGTCGTGGAAATCGAAGCCACGACCCCCGGGTTAGCAGTTACGTTCACTAAACACAGGACCTACGTGTCAGTCACAATTAGTAACTGCTTAGCGGCATAGGCAGCTGTACTAGTGTTACTCAATTAGTCCGATGCCGAGTTTAATTAACTTATATCATACATGTATACGTTGGCACATGACTTTTAATAAATTTATAAAAACACTTTGTGGTTTACCGTCCGTTTAAAAATGGGACATCCAGCAAACTTTGCAACGTTTGGAGATCCTGATATAATCAACTTTAAAATCTAATTATATTAAACAATTACGAGATTACTATTATTAACTATATACATAAATATCTTTATATACCAAGCGTCACATGTACATATAATACTCATATATTAGAGACATGTTTATATCAAATTTTAGTACATACTGATAAATACATAGGTATATATTTAAGAATACGTATTAAACTTCTCGCAGAGGAGTTATTTATTTCGTGTAATGAATTTATTAAATTTTTCTATGAAAATTGTCATGGAAAATGATCATATTATAGTCGGAACAAACTTTAATAAATTATATTACCAGCATTAATTTAAAATAACCATTTCAATTATGTTACTTGAGATTTACTCGTATAAAACTAATAAGATTTTCTAGAAGGTCCTGCAATGAAATTTCAGATAATTATTTTAGAGCTTTCACGTCGGCTAATATTGAGAAGGGCTGTCGGTAACAATGACAATAATTATCTTTTGAAACAACAAAAGTTTGCCTCGCTGTTGTTCGTGCGTAGATTAATAGAGTTTTGGTAAATTTTAACTGGAGTTTGTTTAACCTGCGACATTATTTATTACGTGTTAACATTTTCTACTTGTAGTGGCTAATAATATGGTTTTACACTTAAATGCACTAATATTTTCTCATTAAATATATTGTAATTGAATTCTCTACATAAATAGTTAATTCTTATTTCTCCTTACTAAGGCCGAAATTTAAATAAGATTCTCTTGTAACCAAGCAATAGTTGCAAGGGACATGTGCAGTTAAATAATAGTAATAACAAAAGTTTACTTCTATAAATGAAAAAGGTAGAGTAGGAAACCTGAGTTAAGCGTTGAGTTTACAAACCTTATGGGTTGATCTTTGCTGGTTGGTTAAGTGCTGGTTCATCTCGGTGTACCATAGTTTGTAGCAGACCCCAGTTAGTCGCACGTAGACTTATGTAGAATCGCATGTAGAGTCGCTTGTAGAGTCAGTACCGAAAGCAGGTTGTAACGAGTACATGAAACTTAATATGTATGAAAAGCGTCGCAAAGGAATCCAATTATAAAGTTGTCACTTAAATTCTAATTGACTTTGCTGTTGCATTTTAACGCGTCCCGCGCAGAATCTTATGTAAATTGCAAAAACCTACATCCCAACGTACAATGTGTTTTCCGTTATTTTAATTTTATTTATCTCGCTTGAATTAAACTGAATCCTTGTGTTATTTATTTTAATGTATTGAGTTAACAAAAGTTGATTAGATTTAAAATAAAACATCTTTGTCATATACGTCTCCTGTACATAAAACCACATCTGGATTTAAAACAGACTTATATTAAAACAAACATAAATTTATGTACAAGCTTTAAAAATATCACACTCGTGTGAGCACGACACAAAGAATAATTAACACTAACTTCATTTGAATTTACATCGTCTCTAGCTGTTTCGAAATTCAGCTTTACGCACACTGCGTCATGTGGCATGTATATGAGAGTATTTATAAAATATACAAACGAAAATTCGACAGCACGGCTAGTTTATTTGTGAGTTTCTGAACGTTTTCCTTTACTGCAAAACAATTAATTTTCGCGACGAGGTGAAACAAAAGGGGCTCTCTCGTGCCGTGGACGTGTAAGGCGACTTTCAAATGGTATAACGCAATGCGACGTACGACGTTTCGTAGTTGAGGCGGCTCCATGCGCAAACGGCAGAGTTCGTTTCGAAGCGGCCGACGCTAGACGTGCGTCGCTTTAAAGCGTGGAACGTCGACGCGAATTTTCAAATTTAAACTTACGTTCGCTGTCAAAGCGCTCAAAAACCCTAGAGTTATTAGTATTTTTTAACTGTGTTGTGATTTGTTTGTGGTACGGTGTTTGGTGATTTTTTTTCGGATCTGTGATCTGTGATTTTCGTGAGTGATTTTTTGACAGGATTTGTGTGTTTGTTGCGGGTTTTTGACGGAGCGCGATCAGCTGTAAGTAACTTTTTTATATTTGTTTGATTTATAAGGCTGTGTCTTAATTATAATTGTTTTTAATTATGATACAATTAAGGATGGCAGTTAAAAAACAAATGCTTGGTATTAAAATATGCCTTGAAACTTATAATTTAGTTGAATTGGAAAATATTATATAAGCCTCGTTTAAATTAATGATAATTTTTGACTTTATTAACTTGGTTTTTATAAATTCTACCATAATATCAAATATACTCAAATATCATCAATATGTTTTGAAGAAAAATATTTCTCATTTGTTAATAATCCTAAAATTATAAGAATTATTATTATTACATATAAAATAAAAAAGCGTTGCAAATCATATTTAACCAAGAATAAAATTATGTACTTGATATGCGCTTGATTATTAATAATCATAATTATCAATGTAATAGTAATTTTAATTATCATTATAGTACTTTTGTTTTGGGTTATACATAGCCAGTTTTATATTAGTCGGTAATAAAAAAATATTAGTCCAGTTTAATTGGAAACATTCGGATGGTTATACGTATAAATAAAAAAAAAATTTGAAGATATTTAAATCCATTTAGAATATTTCATTGTTTTTTTTATTAATCATAATTTGTAATTTAGTGAAATTATACTTCATTTAGATAATTTAGCTAATGTATGCTAATTAATTATAAAATTATTAATAATATGAGATATATTTACAAAATTATGTTGTAACTTATTATAATTGTCAATAAATTTACATTAACATAACGGATATAAAATATTTCTTATTTAAAACAATAAAATAAAATAATTATCATTATAATGAGGAAAATATATATTGACTTATATAACGTTTAATTTAAGAAAATGAAGGTGGCAATGCTGTCTTGAATTTCGAGGAAAATTGATGAAAACTAAGGATTAAAAAGATGTATAATTATAACTTTGTAAAGAATGTCCTGACACGACTTAATTATACGTTATTAAAAAAATATTCTCTAATTAGCTATCGTCCTGGACATAGGCACAGGTTTCTGGCCGGTATTTGAAGAAAACTTAAAACGTATTCCGACAGGGTGGTTCAATGCAGATTTTGGGACATACGGGTTTGTTCCCTTCTTAAGCTTGCCGTCTGTTATCTAAGGGTAAAAGTCAAGACAGCCAATAGGTACTAAATATCCTGTGCTATGAGTTCCTTAAAGCAATCAAGTGTTGTTCAATATTTCTCAGTCAGTCGTTCGCGATCATCACTAGAAAATCGATGAATCGAATGATTTATTCAATTATTTAAATATTTTTCATCTTGTTTATGTATTGACATATACCTGTAGGACTGCCTTTGGTTTAGTGGTTGCAAGTGCCACTACCGAGCAAGAGGTCCTGGGTTCGATTGCTGATTCTCGTTAAGTTTGATTGGGTTATATTTCTAACTTGATATTATCAGTAAAAAATCGAAGTCGCCCCCTATTCCATAGGACGTATAACATTAAAAACGTTGAGCTGCACACGTATGCTTTCCCATTAGGAGAAATACAGGCGTGATGTTTTATTATTTCTGATACATAGCAAAGACTAAGAATAATGTACATGAGTAGTTAAACAAGGCCACTACTTAATCCATACTGAAATATCTTTCAGTAGGTCCGCTTGTGGAAACATCGTTTTATAAAAATAATCTACTGAATAAAAAATATACGATAAAAATATGTGAAAAAACTGAAATATAAATAGACATTATGTTTATAATTATGTTTTACGTTTTGATAAACACATCGTAACTTTATGTATGACAACCTTACATCTAAAATCGCTAGTGAAACTACGACATTTGACTTGTAATGTTAATAAAACACGTTGAAAAGGTAAAATTTGTCGCTACAGCGCCACATGGCATCTGATAACATAGATAATCGTCTAACTGTAGTGCGTATAGCCTTGCGACCAGGCTTTCATACGTAGGCCTCGCTGTTATTATGATGTTCGTACATACCAAGTAATATATGTATATACTGAACATATGGTATAAATTTAGAAGAAGTGTGGGATGTTTGTAAGGATAGAGATATTCGCCAGCGGGCTTCTTACGGTGTAGGCAGAATGCTCCTTCTTAAAGTGTCTCTACGAAGGTTAGCTGTCAATTCCGTACACTTCTCTCGATCTTTCACGAGATGAAATAGCTGAGCAGCGTTCGCTAATTCTGTCCAGTCCCTAATGCTTTGCAACCAGGATTTATTTTCGCAACCAGGGTTTATCTGGTTTCAATGTACACTTCTAACATAGGATTTATCTAGACTGGCCACGTGTAAAACAACAAATTTTTATGATCATAATGACAGTTAGGCTGTACCAACTAGCATTTGATTAGCGTGGCAGACTATAGACTCGGCTGGTTTCATTTTGAAAGGAAACCTGTGTCCAACAGCGCAATGAAAAAAGAGTCGTAGATGATGATCATGGTATCTATTTAAAATATCCAGAATTTTATAGGATTTCTTTATATCTAAATAACGGTTGCTATTGGAAATACCCAGCTTCATTCCCGCGTTAAGCCTCCATGCTCATTTCACATAATCCACAACAAAAAAAACCTCCCGGGATACTTCCTCTGGCGGCCAATCATACACAATATTACATAAGACAGATACAGATAATAAATATAGATTCACGCTGACCCCGACCCATTCCCGGTAATGACATGGCGCCCCTGACTAAGCAAGATTACACCCCTATTTCGTGAAGGGTTGTACTAAGGAAATGTGGAGTTTTCATCTACTCTCGGTAAGGCCAGCATTCATTACCTGCGGAATGTAAAGGTACTGATCTTGTAATAGACCTGCATTGGTTCGACTAGTTGAGTACGGTTTTCGTTCCATTGCTCAGTTTATGAGTGTACTCGATATGTTTCTTGAAGAGAAGGAGGCATGGAAATTGCACTGCTATGTGATAAGATTTAGTAGTGGCTGACTCTACATTGTACTTCGTAGATTTTGACTTCGGAAGCAACGATTAACTATCAGCTTGTGATTTTATCATCAGTGATATAAATTTGCAAGTTTGCTACTACTCTTAAAAAGAAATAAATTTCTAAAGTCTATCTCTACATTTTGTAGAGATTCCCAGCATCCTTTTCTGCAGAACGTTCTGCCGCGTGTCTTTAATATAGCAGCTGTTTGCGAGGTCATGTGTAACATAATTATGTATATTAGTGGGCAAGTAAATTTTCTATGCGTAACGGCGAAAGTGTTTGGGTAATATGTCATTTTTCTTCTTAACATATTAGAAGATGGGGTCCTACGTGTTAATTGCTTAGTGCGCATCTGTAGACATTGATATTGAAGCCAAATTTGAAGTAGGACCAAATAGTATTGTAGGGATCTGTCATATGTTAAGGATTTAAGTTAAGTAATAATGTTTCAAGACGATTTCCTGGTGATCCCTTGATCTTTAAACACACAGATGCTGACAGCATCTTTAGCTGATAAGCTACATATGTAAATTTCTAAATACATATGAAGTGTATAGATAACACTACACCCAGGCATAATGCAAATAGTCACAGTAACGGTACCTACATATGCACATATGTAGATTAAGGATTGACTGCCTCGTCAGTCGAGTTGTTGCAAGCGCGACTGCCGATCGAAAGGTCCTGGGTTCAAATCCAAATCCAAATCGGGTACGATTGGACTTTTCTAATTTAGAATTTCTAGTCTCTGGATGTGTGTCCGGAGTATGGCAATAGGCTTACCATTGTGGGACTTAAACGTAACTGGTGTAACGTCCCCTTCGGGGATTACAGGTGTGACGTTAGGTTTTTTTTTTAGATTAAGGCACCAACAGAAGTTTATTCTTACTATTATTATACTATCACGTCAGGTCCTTTACAGGTAGACAGAGCACACCGAGTGCCATATATTTTTACTCTTTCTGGCCTAATATGCTTTTTCCATATTAATCAGTCTCTTCCTACACGCACGCTTATTCCGTAGATTTTGTGTCAAATTTTATTTGTTGTGTAGAAGGAACGTACCTAATTTAATTATCCTTTAGCTGAAACACAAGGCTGTTACATAGGACAGAGGCAGATCATAATATAGATATTAAAAATGGATCGGCCGACCCCAGCCCATTCCCAGTAATGACATAGCGCCTCTGACTAAGCAATAACACGCCTCTATTTCTCGCGGGGTTAGACGGTCCAAGGAAATGTTATTATAGAGAGTGTTTCTTGCCTTTTTTCATTATTCTACGACGCGACACGATGACTAACTGTATTGGGAGGTTTAAAATGTCACAATTATGTCCCACGTACGTTGTTAAAATATTAGCAAGCTGAAGTGGGATGGTAATAGCTATGGTAAAACCGATACTAGAGCAGAGGTGTTCGGTAGTGGAGACCACGCCTTGGCCAATCTAGGTGATGTGGCGATATACGCAAAGTTGTTGCTAGCGGTTTGATACGAAAAGCTGAAGATCGAGCTCAGTGGCGTGCTATCCGGGAAGCCTGTAACCAGTAGTAAATGTACAGTAGTAGTAAATGTACCAGTAGTAAATGGAATGCACTACACGCCTCTGCCTACCCCTTCAGGGATTGCAGGCGTGATGTTACACATTGATAAAAAATATTACACCAAATATAAAATGCTATATCAGCGTTTGAATAATGTAGGATAAGCGTGTAAAGTTAAAATACGTATACAAAATATGATACACAATGCCATCATATTCTCTAAACGTGCCGGTGATTTTCCACCGGACGCTCGGGATATGGGGAAATATGGAAATATTGTGCGCGCTCGCGAGACGCGCCAAGACGCGGCGAGACGCGACCTGAACACCTCCGCATGCATCTATTTCCTTTTTACGACCGTCTGGGATGTAACAGAATATTTATGTATATATATATTCTTACAAACAAAGGTCCATAATTTGTGTATGTTTGTATTGTTATCATTCATTTATTTTATTATGAATAGATATTCGGAAATTCAGGAGGAAAGAGTTTTTAGAAATTAAAACGCTTATTAATATTATTAATGAATGTAACGTCACGCCTGTAATCCCCGAAGAGGTACGCAGAGGAGTATTTATTTATTATTACATTGATTAGAACGGTATTGAACCAGTTACACGAATCAGTCAATTGCTATTACTACAATTAGAA
>DWJK01004067.1:0-12379 GCA_018248815.1 Croniades pieria auraria
ATTAGATCCTGACGAACGGACACCGAAATATTGTCTTACTCAACTTGCATTACTCGTATTAATGCCAGATTGAACTATTTAAATACCTATATACATTATATTATACACTACTTTCTTATAATTTAATAAGTAATAATCGGAAATACCTTAGGAGATCTCCACACACGGGTATCCCAAAGTAAGCCTTAAGAGAACTTGTCTTGTGATAACCAAACGGCTCATAAACTACATATCCTATATAGGTACATATTAATATAATACGCAAGTAATCACCGAACAAGTCGATTTCAAGTTTTAAAAATTCAATAGTACCCGACACGGGGATCGAATCCAGAACCTCTGATCAGCAGCCGCGTGGTGAACCACCCGACCAACGAAGCAGTCATATTAATATACTACCTACTATATATATGTACATTTTATATCCAGACCCAAAACAAATACTTTATCACATAAACATTCGTCTTGGGTGAGAATTGAACCCACGACCCCCGGCTCAACGGTCACGTTACCTAACCACTGGACAAACGGCCAGTCGACTATTCTATATAATAATAATAAATACAGCAAGAGAAAGTAAAGATAATACTTTTCAGTTTTTACGATCTCGTACTGTCATTGATGCTGACCCAGCGGAGACAGCTGGAGACAGCATCAGCGCTTCCACTAGCATTTCTTTTCACTACATATAGAGACATTTGTGACTGAGGTCAGCTAGTTTATTCTCTTGACGTGTCAGCGGTTACGTTAGCGTCCCGTGGAATACGTGGTGAGCCTGTTGCCATTCACCGGGCACAGATCCGGACTCCGAGTCACAACTAGAAATTCTAAATTACAAAATCATTATTGTTGATAGATTTTGCACCAAATCCAAGATTCCTTTAGACCTGGATAATTTCGCATGTCTTAACCAAGCTGAGTTATCACAGATTGCAGTAAACGACCCAAAACTAACACTAAGGCATAACCAGGTTACAGTTCTAACAAATTATAAACTTTGCAAACGTAAAATAAATTGTAACACCACGCATACAATCCCCGAAGAGATAGGTAGATAAGTGCACGTTTACTACGTTCACTCTAACGTTCCACCAGTAAAAGTTAGGTTCCACTTGAAATAGGTGGTGGGCCTATTGCCCACCTACATCCCCGGCACGGATCCAGACTACGAGCCATTAACCAGACATTTCAAGTTAGCAAAACCCAATAGTACACGATCCAGGAGTCGAACCCTCGTGATCAGCATTTAACTTTACAAACAATAGCATACTATTCATTCTGTTTTTAAATATATACCACGATTACTTTTTGTATCTATTTGTTATATTTCATTATAACAATAATAGGACTTGTTGTGTGACAATTACATTGAACTATTGTGGTGTTTCTGCAACTTGTGTACACCTGAGTTAATATGCAAACAGGTCGTGATACTAAAATGCAACCACAAGCGATTAAGCGATATGCAGCGTATTCGCTTCGGTATACGCGCTATGAAATTATTCAGCTTTTCTTTTTTACTTACAAACACTGCCCATTAGCATTATATGCTTCTTTCAATCTTATGGCATCGTAATTGAGATGGTGACAAAACTGTCAAAACCACGAACATTTGTTTCTGTAAATATGCGGTACCTTATGGGAAACAGATTATTTTTATTTTAACCGTCTTCGTTATGCGGGAATCATTTTTGCCGTCGTTATATTCGTGACATTGGCCACGTTAGAAGTGCAAAGAACATGGAAATATGTTACAGCAAGATAATACGTCAGACTGACACTGTCAATGGAATGTTTAACAGGTGACAGAGAGAAACAAGTTAATTGAGGTAATTAATATTATGTTAGGTTTTCTTAATATTACTACTATTGTAGGTTTCTTTTGTGAAGGATATTTTTTATTAACTTTTTTAACCTAAAAATGTTTAGTTGTTATAAGAAACTCAGGAAAGAGTTTTAGTTTATGTTTAACAGTATTTATAGGTTCAATTAAAAATGAATATTATAGCTTTGAGTCTTATAAAATATATGTTAGTTCATCTTGGACATTGTGACACGTGTCTTAAATGTCATAATTTAAACAAATTGAATTATAATTGGCGACACGTGTCATATTGTATTTCAGCAACATAATTTGAATATATACACACACCGACAGTTCCGTGGGTCGTGGGGAGAGCTTCTGGGTTAGATCCGCGGGTCGCGCGACATGTTACTAGGTTTTGCGAACTTGCTTATTTCAATAATAGCAGGAAGCTTGAATTTATGCCCGTTGTATGGCAAGAGGCTCATCCCCTATTATATGAGAAGTCTAACCTAACTGCCGAAACGTGGAAATATGCTACTCTGCTCTGCATACTCCTTCGGAAAAATACAGGCGTGATTTTATGTTATGTTTATTACATGTACCAAAATATTAATTAAAAATACAATATACTAAGACTAGGCCTGACGGGTGCACTCGTCAGAACGGTTGTAGTCTCCTGGTTTAGCCGCCGGCCGCCCGTCCAGCGGGCCGGGCTCCACGTACAAGTGTACACTTCTTTACAAAAAACACACGCTTCAACGGTCCTTAACCTTAGCTATCCTTTATGTCAAAGAAAACATCGTGAAGAAACCTGCTCAACATAACGTTCTTCATAAGAATCTTTAAGGCATCTCAAAATCTGCCTAACCGCACTTGGTCAGCACCGCAGACTACACGTCACACCTTCTCATTCTGAGAGCTAACTCGTAAGCAACAGAGAAATAATAAAAGGATTGATAACTATATTGAAGATGATGGTACACAGAATGTTCGTATCAATTCACATTTGACCAGAGTTGGACATATGAGGCACTGTTTACGTCGTGTCTCCAAATGTACTGACTTGCACGCACGTGCGTTACAAAAGCCAAACTGACACGTGTACAATCGATTATGTCAAAATGACAATTGTGCAAAACGTTCAGACATGGCGACCAGATTGATCAGAGTTTTGTTAATTGGTAAGTATTTTACATGTAAAACGAAGATTGCGTCCTACGCCTGTGTCAGCGGCGGACTGGACTAAGCTCATGATGATGATGATGAAGACGACGAATACTACAAGTAAGCTGTGGTCATTTTTGTAGATTGGAAGCTAGTGGACAATTTTGAGTAGGATTGGACTACGGAACAAACCCTGAACCATCAAAGGATGCTCCATAATATTTCTGTTACAGATACTATAAAAAGGCTTTTACTGCGGTCCTCAACGGCAGCAACTGATTAAGACTCGATTGAACGAAGAGGTGGTTAAACTCACCTATGTTTTTTTCAGAGATACAACAATAATTCCCTAATCTATTTGGGACGATATATAGCACAGAATATATAGAAAAGTCAAGGAATAGACATTATTCGTTGACTTTTTTAAATTTGCAGAAATAGTTTCGGAAATACCCGAGATCAGAGTGTCTGCCTCAATCTCGCTGCGTTTAGCGGGAGCTCATGAAGAAGGACCTTGGTATAATAACGAAACATTTACTTTTTTACTAGTACAAATCCATTTGGAAACTGAAAAATTCCATTAATGTAACCCGTCCGAAATGGCGTCTATGAAGGTTAGATAAATAAATATTACACCGTCTGCCAATAGGCAATACAAAGCATATATTTCCGAAGCATACTCTCTTACTAACGAGCTAACGAAGTACTAATCTTATATATATTTACACGATGTATTAGTTTCCTCTTATATATAATATACTCCTATATAATAAACAATATATTCGTAATTGCTATTTTGTTCCGTAGTTATATTTACATATTTGTTATTTCTAACTGCCTTTCTACCTTATAACTCATCATTCATGTTAATAACTTTGTTTAGCTTCAAATCTTGATATCTACTAATTAGAGCTGATAGGCGCCAGTTGGTGGCCACGTCACAAACTAGTAGGCTTAAAGAGAACAACGCGTAACCTTCAAGATACGCGTCCTTGAAGATGTACGGTGGAACCAGAGCAAGGAGATATGAAATTCATTCATTATATTCATACTTACATACTTGTAAATCCTAAAGTAGGTATAGTCGAATATTCTGGATTGATCTCGAACGTTCCTTTCCTTTACGTACAAAACCACAATAAAAAGAGATCCTAACTATGCCCTATTATAAACTGTTAGAAATGTTTAAAAATATTATGCACATTTAGAGTTATATATATGTACAATACGTATATAAGTGAATACATACATAATAATGTAGTGACGTAGAAAATACTCGTTCAGGACAATACGCCCAACATCAACGTGCGTGGATCAAAATACTTCCTGCCGTCTGCACACTGCTGACGAGGACTTTTGAAAGGAATAAACATGCCTATTGATAGGTCTCATTTATATTACTTTTAGTGTCTTGCAATCCTGGGACATTTATTTGCATTAAAAATATACCTTTTTTTATTTCCGTTAGTTATTTGCATCAAAGGAAAGAATAAGTCTTAGACCCAAAATGATAAAAAACTTACGAAACCCTTTGCCCAATCAATTTTTTATAGTTCAATATAAAACGATTACTTCCTTACCGGTGCCGAGGACAATAGTATCAAACAAACACACGATCGAAACTACAAACGTATTGATTTAAAATATTATAATTAATTATTTATTTAATGATTTTTTCATTACTGTTTCAAATGTCAAATGTGTTAAGGGTTAAAATTATATTGTTTAATACAATGCCATGGCTCAGCGAGAGTGTGCGCACGGGTTGGTGCCACCGAGCAGTATAAATAGGAAACTCCAGCCGGAGCAAGGCATCAGTCTCACTGTACAGTCGAGAGGATACATATCAGAAACATGTTCGCTAAACTGGTAAGATTTCGTACATTTATTATTTTCGTTATTGTGTCTTCACGCCAGGTCTTTTTACGGGGTTGCTGAGAGCATTAAGTGCTAAATATATCCTTACAGATCTGTCGTGCTTCTTCTACATTATATTTGTTTATTATATCATTTTATTTGTGGTATACCACAAATGTACATATTTACCGTATTTGATCAAATTTTTGTTTTCACATATTTCAATTTTTTCGGGTAAAATTTTGGCCTTTAAATACTTGAATATTACAAATGTATTAATTGTTCAAGTGTTAACTGTATTCGTGCTCTCTGCGTATCCCTTAAAAGATCTGGCGTAAGATTTAAAATACAATAGAAATAATAATTTTTTAAGTGAAACTGTGCAAATAAATGATCAACAACAAAAAGTCGCTGTTAATTAACAAAAACTAAATAGTGTTCTGTCTGAAATGTCATATAGTCATTTAGTATAAGATAAAACAGTTTTCTACTAAATGCTACTAATAAATAAGCTTAAACTTCTCTGACTACTAAACTAATATAATTCAGGTAATTAGCATATAATCACAGTGGAGACTGACTCGCATACTACTAGAATACTAGACCTACTTGAGTGGGCTCACAAAGCGATAAATAGTACAGTGATCTAATTATGATGTATGGCTAATTCGTATTCGCGTCACACCCATTGCACTATGCTGTACAGCCTTGTTGCTCGCCCACAAGCTATCAAAATGTTTTGTTTACCTCTAGCAGTGTTGACATTTCAATTCCAAATACCGCGGAATAATTAACAAATTGGCTGCATAGAGTAATTTCTATCGTCACATCCGAGAGAATTTAAAAAAAAAAATAACGTGCGTACATGGCATCTAAACGTCATGTGAATTATTAATGGCGCGTAAATTGTGATGTCTATTACAATAATTATTATAATTGTATGTGTTTTCTCAAATATTAGTAAATGTTAACAATGAAAATTGGAAACAATTAATCAAAATGAAATACTCATTCCTACATATGACATTGTGATTACAAAACACAATTAACATATGATTATTATATACATAAAAATGGGTACATTTCCATAGATTAAAAAAATATTAAGATTTGTACATTTTAATTTCGACTTAAAGAAACGTTAAAATTCTGGTGTCCAAACAATTCGTTCTTTGTTTGTTTTATATTTGTAATGTCTGATTAAAACATATTTAGCGAACCAACTACCTAGAAAACAACTATAAAAATCATTGCCTAATTGATTGTACAGAGGAATAACTATTTTCGTCAACAGTACTAATAATGATATCTAAAACTCGCAAGTCCCGTAATTCAAATCTACAACCGATTCTTTTATTCAGAAGACAGTTTTTAGAGAATACAAAGAGCTTCGCTATCTTTACGCACCTATTTACTTAAAATGCTTAACTGCTCAATATCTGAGGTTAATAAAATTGACAGAACGGATTGAGAACACATAAATAATTATAGGTTTTCGTAGACCTTTAGTTGTCGTTAATACAACCAATACTGACCATCAATGATATTAACATTCCATGATGACCGTCATCATTATGATCATCAACCTGTATCAATCTGCTTACTGGTCATGGGGCTTCTGGTATAAACACCAGAGCGCCATGTTCTCAGCTTACCGTCGAATTTCTAATTCCAGAAATTGTTTGCATGCAAATGGAACATTCGAGAAAAACAAATAAATCCTAATGGCCAGTAATTGGCAATTTGATATTGCACTGCTGTACTTATTGCGAACTACACATTGTCGTAACGGTTACACTCTGTTTGAGGCGTGTGTCTTGAAATACGACTCCTAACATAGTGCGCTGAGTGACATTGACAGCTTCGAAGTGTACAGTATCGAGTTCATTAATGTTTTTTTTATATTAAAATATATATGCAGTCGCGTCATTAGAGTATAATTTAATTTTCGTGCAGGTATGACATTCAGCTTCTCTTGATACTTGATAGGATATCAAAACCTATAGTAGCACTTTGAAATAGTAATGGTCTGTAAGTTTTCACCAAACTGTTCCGGGACTGATATTGGCAGTAGTTACAACCACGATGTTAAGAAAACGAATGTCGTAAGCCACTCACTGTTAAATGTGGCTGTTTAATGTATCTCCTTTTTACAGTTCGTTCTCTGCGCTCTGGCGGCCGTAGCTCTGGCCCAGCAGAAGTACCCAGCGGGACTTCACCCTGCTGTCTGCCCGAACTACCCCTACTGCGACACCACCGCCTTCCAACGCTTCACGCCCCAAGGCCAGCCCATCCCTGAATGGGTCTACAACCCGTCCATCCTCCCCGTTGCGCCTGCTGAGTAAGTATATTGTAGTAGGTTGGTTTTTAAATTATTGTACATTAATATTAGTTAGAACTGTGACTTGACAGTAGTGTAATTAACCCAGCTAAAGCCTATAAACTCTGATGAATTACCATTATTCCAAATATAGAAATAAGATTGAAACTGAGAAATAAAATAAATTTACAGCCCCAACGCTGTCGCCGGAGCACGCTACCCTGCCAACTTCAACGCAGCTACCTGCCCCAACTACCCCTACTGCTGGTGATCTACAAAACCAACCCCAAATTGTACAACGAACATGAACAATATTCATAACATCGTTAATATCAGATTTTCAAACAAAGCGCCATCTATATGTCACACTTGACATTTGACAGCGAATCTTTTAATCTATCAAACAGCCAAGAAAACACACTGCCATGCTTTGTAGAAATTCTGCGTAGATTAGCAATGTTACAGCTGCCATTAAAAATGTAAATAGACAAATGTCTGAAAAATAAAAAAAAATGCTTTTGCATTTGTATTTTTGTATAAAAATGTAAAAAAATCTGTAAATAAAAAATTATAAATACAGTTTTTGTATACTCTGTCGTTTTTATGTTTATTCCATATACCTTGAATGCAAAAGAAATTTCAAATGAAATACGAATATGCAGAAGTAATTTGAAATTTATACTTTATTTATAAGAAACGAAATTTTAAAACTATTTCCTGTAAATGATAAAACATAAAGATTAAACACACACACAGATAGATTGCAGACACTTACGATTATAAATAATAGTTATTTTATTACAACAATATTAAACATTATAATAAAATAATACCCGCACAAAACAATGAGCCTTGCGTGACGTGTCGTGGCGTGTCTGTTAGAAAAATTGTTAGCAATATTATTTCTCAGTTTAAACTGGCACAGCTCAATATTTAATCATAAAAAAGACTACTTACATATCGCTCATTTGCGACTAGAGTGTAATATCACAAACACTGTATCTTTCAAAAAACAGTTCAGAAAGTTTGAAACCATAATTATTCTATGACTATTATACTAGTTATATATCATAGGACAGTTTATAAGTCTTATAATAAAATATATTTATTATGTGTATATCGCATTCAAATCTCAAGTTACTTATCACTGGCCGTCACATTATGCTCAAAGTCACTGTTTCAGCGAAAAAAAAGCTAAACGCAAATTACAGACTCGAATTTGAAATGTTGCCAACTGATATTATAATGAACTTGCATACACTGTGTCACGCTCTAACGGATATTAATGGCGTTGTGAAGAAATTATACACAAAAAAACACGTGCTCCGAGTCCGTATACGCGGGGATGCGTTGGTACATTGTAAAACATGCGTTTAACATGCTTTCTTAATTTTTTAAGTTAATAATTAATTCGTTAGCCGGTGTATGTATATATAATCATGTGTATAACTCGTTACATAAACGTAACATCACACCTGTAATCCCCGAAGAGATAGGCAGAGTAGTGTACTACACTCCCACGTTACTCCAGTTACGTTTTCGTCCCATGGAATAAGTGGTTTGCCTATTGAAATACTATAGTGTAGTGCTTTTTAAGTGATCTATTGTAACCATGTATCCCACGCTTTTTTCACATTGCAATACTTTTTTTTTATTTACCTACACTATTCTTAATGCAAATTTATTGAAATTTTTTACACTATTCTTAATTTCATTTAATTTACAATAAAAAAATTTTTTTCTTATTTAAATTATTATTTCAATTTACAAAAAAAAATACTTTTTAGTTAATTTTTTCACATAAGCTTGTTTTTTAGTTTTTTTAACTACATATTGTTTATTTCTTTTTAGTTACATTTTACAAAAAAGCGTGTTTTTTAGTTTTTTTAATTATTATCTATTTCCTATTTTTTAGTTACATTTTTCAAAAAAACGTGTTTTTTTTTTTTTTTACTATTATTTATTTTTAATTTTTTTGGTTAGATCTTCTATAAGAACGTGTTGATTAGTTGTTTTCATTATTATTTAATTTAAACATCCTGCTAAAGAATGGTGCAGGTGTAGAAGCGACCAATAAAGATCACTATTTCGCATCGCTATTAGCGGCAGGACAGGTCGAAGTTGTTGAACTATTAATTCGATGAGAGCGAAGTGGGAAATGGGGCTTACTCCATTACATCATGCCATTGTGAACAATAACAAAGGAATAATAAAATATTAATTTTCGGAGGTGCCAATATTAATAGTGACGGTTGGATGTTATCAATTCATCACGCTGCTTTAAAGGATAATGGTGAAATAATCAAACTTTTATTCGATAATGGAATATACGTTTATATTTTAGAACGCCAAAACTTCTTTAAATATTGCCATAAATGCTAAAATATTAAAATCTACAGAATAGATTTTAAAATACTGTCCTAATCTAAAGTGTCAAAGTAATAAATACATACGTGATAGCTTTAATTCTTATGATCAATGCCAATATAAGAAAGTGATAACTATGCTTTTTAAATACGCTGTTACCATTAAATATAAGCATTAATTAGATAGAGATATACCTATTGTCTACGGCATAAAAAGAGGGTCTTACCTTGAACATATCTGCAGTTTAAATCAGTTCCTTTTTTTATTAATAGTTTCACTACCTCTTTTTGACTATAACGGCAGCCTGCTGTCATAGTCAAACAGTTGTGTGTGGCATGCAGTATATAAAATATAATTATGAAGATCCTAGAAAGAATGTCGGGATAATTGTTTTATATCATTGCATTGTCATCGGTCGTTGGTTAGTGTGCAAAAATTCTAATTAATCTGGCATTTCGAAGTCGGTCACAATCACGTTTCAAAGTGTCCGTTACAAACATACATAAATACAACAAAAGCTAATAAAAGCGAATTAAGAAATACAAGTTATCATAGATTTTGACTGCCTCGTTGGTCGAGTGGTTGCCTGCGCAACTGCCGATCGAGAGGTTCTGGCTTCAAGACCCAGATCGGGTACTATTGGATTTTTATAATTTACGATTTCTAGTAGTGACTCGGAGTTTGGATCTGTGCCCGGTGTATGGCAATAGGCTCACCGCCTATTCCATGAGACGTAAACGTAACTGGTGAAACGCGGAAGTGTACTACACCCTTCTGCCTACCCTTCGGGAACTACAGGCGTGATGTTGCGTTTATCATAGATTTTGTCTTACTAATAATTTACTGAACTGACTAATAATCACGCTCTTCAAACAAATATTTGTACCTGGTAGGATACAAGGTCACTAATTAAGCACGGTATACTAAGCAAAGAAAAAACAAGTTAACCATTAATAATCCAGAATTTTGCAACAATTTGCTTCTTTATTAAGATTTGCTATTTAAAGGCTAATCGAGACAAATACATTTTACTTAGTAAGCCATTTAGAGATTTACCAAATGACAGGATTCTCATGACTACGTGCACATATTAAACAACAATGTCTATGTCCTACTAGAACAAAACTAGTAGCGTAGGTCAACTAACAATGTCACAGGCGAATAAAAGACATACGAGTACAAACAATTTTGAGTACAATTACCTTGTATCAAACAGATTCGTTTGTTCCTCCTACGCAACACGTCACATTACTCATCGTAGCATAATTAGACAGTCAATTCAACAATGCAATGTCAATGATTTATTTCATTGTGTACGTAGTGAATCTAATTAAAATACTTCGAGTGACATTGGTATCCGAACCCATGGGCTGTTTTATTTAAAATATTTAATAATGTGTATTTTACAATTGACTGTAGATAAATATAAATGTTATTATTCCCTGTTTTTTATTCTAAATTATGTATAAATATCCTTTTATAGTACTTTTTGATTCTAGATCATCTTTTCTCCTTGTTATTTGTTATAATTTGTCATACTTGTCATAATTTTGTTTATTTTTTACAATCGATGTTTATATTTTCGACTTTTAAGACCTATAATTATATAATACTCTAAAACTGTCCAAAACTTAAAATGGAAACAGTTCGAATCGTGTCACAACAATACAAACTACCTAAAATATTATCATACTTGAGGTTAACCTGAGATATTTATAAAATGTTGTCAATAATAATACAAGGCGATAAATTAGTTAATCTTTATAGGGCAGAGCAAGGACGAATATCCGAACGCGTCCGATCGCGCGCTGTCAAGCTGTCAGCCTGACAGCACGCCATTATTAAGGTCGGGAAAGAAGAAAAGATGGCGAGATACCCACAAATAATTCACTTTTATTATCACATAAATGAATTGCCTGATCTTCGTTAAGCCTGACTTACATATTTTGTTGTTTAATTTTATTAAAGCCGCATTGTCGGTAAAGTCTTTTTAATCTTCTGAATTTAATTGTGATGTTCTGACTGATGTAAAATGATTTCACATAACAAATTAAAATTTGAATTGAATTTCAACACTTGACACCTAATTGTAATGTAGTATTCCCATTTATATTGAATAAATTCAACTTTTACAATAAGGATCACTTATTTACATTCTGTTTTTCATTTCATTTTCTTATTTCAGTCATTCATGACAGCCTTGTTGATCGCATGGTTGAAAGCGCGATTGCTAATCCGAAGATCCCGGATTCGATGCCAAGGTCAAGCAAACTATTATTGGGTTTTTCGAACTTGAAATTATCAGTAGTACCTCGAAGTCCGGATTTATGGGCGGCGTATGGCAACAGGATAACCACCTTCTCCATAAAACATAACATAACTGATGAAAATTAAGAGCACTACACTCGTCTACCTACCGCTTCGGGGATGTATGTGCGAGATGTTATGTTACATTTATGACAATTTCTTAGAATATTTACACATTCAGTTCAGAATCAGATACAGCATCAAAATAGCAGAAACATAGCTACCTTGTTAATTTCTCCTTCGGCTGAAAAAACAAGACAAAAACGAACAATGGCATTTCATACCTCAGACCGATAAACGGTAATTAAGATCGGAAAATGTTGCTGATGACTGTTATCCGCGCTGCCTTAAAATAATTGAGACTTCTGAGATCTCAGTATATACAAAAAATACAGAATATGTGCTACATACTAATAGTCGGCCGTTTTAGTGCACTGTTTCGGCGGCTCAGTAAAGCTGTTAATTTTTTTTTTTTTTAAACGACCCTTTAACATTCCACTGTTGGAATATGGGTCTCCTCTCATATTGAGAGGGTTAAGGCCGTAGTCCTCCACGCT
>DWJK01004068.1:0-12378 GCA_018248815.1 Croniades pieria auraria
AAAGAGGTGCGCGCCATGGATTTGAACCCAGCACCCCCGGAGTGAGAGGGTGAATTCTTAACCACTAGGCTATCACTTCTATTATATTACTCATAATTATAAATTTTATTTGTATATATTTGTGTATACCATTTTATGGAAGAAATTAATATTTACTTTTACAATAACAGAAACATAACTCGTTCCACGGATGCATATTTTATCTGTGTATATTATAGACCATACAAAATTCTATACAAGCCTTTTATCACCTTCAAATAAGCCACCATCAAGTATGGACATAGGTGTTGCAATATTCATTTGTATTATCACTAAGAAGATTTGACGTTAACACACTTAACCGTTGATAAAATATACTTACTCTTATAAAAAAGTAGACCATAAAAAATATGTTAAAGGCAAGGTCGATCTGTTGTGTGATATTGTCACTCCATTTCTGGCATCGCTCCACCTCCTCACTGAAACCAGGAAACCGTATGACACTCGTAATACAACGTGATTAAGTACTACGACTGTGCACAACATACATACATACATACAGACAACATACCACGGAAAAGCCAACATCTAAAATACAAGGTTCAGCTGACAAAGAAAACATAAGCCCAGTTTTGTACATGGTCAAATTTGATCAGGCCGGTCAACCAACGTACCGTCAGTAGTGCGATGGTAGGACGTGGAAAAAAGCAAGCGATGTTAGCGGTATTGCGGATACAGTTTAACACACAAATACATATAGATACATATATAAATATATATAATAGATCGAAGTGTTTGACATTGTTTTAAAATAGTGTGCGTCAAGCTGCGTTAGCGAATTGAACTCAAAGTCTCGTGTCCCAAACAGTGTGACATTATTGTGCACCACGAACAATCCGCCCAATATAGATCATATTTGACCATCTACATGCTTCACAACATATAACTATCATCAGCAAACAGTCAGGTCACATTTAATTGGCTTTCACTCACGTATTCCTTATGATTTCAGCGGTATCATAAGATATTTCATAATTAATATTTTGTCTACGTACAATTGTTAACGAATTTGGACTGTGGAAAGTATATTACCTGGACGCGTCAATGAAGTAGATAATCAGCGATGCTATACTCAGAATGAACACCAACACTACCTGGAATGAGAAAGGAGATGCATAGAATGAGATAAGTAAATAAATTTCTTGGTGTAGCATAAAGGGTCATCTTGACTCCAAACTAATTATGGTAACCAGCTGATAAACCCGCTGGCTGGGATATTTAACTCATCATCTTCAAATGGGTACTTTGAAATTTTCTCATGTCTTAGATTATGTTATGACAACCGTTTGTTGTGGCGGTTTTTCAGGATAATTTCAGCGGCCAAGTGACATAATATTTCGAAAACGAGTATAACTTTGTAAAGTCAGTTATAGAAGGGGAAGGAAAAACAAACGCGGGTAAAGGAATCTCCTGACGCGTATTATTCATTAGCGCATTTTTATCTCTGAGGAGTATACTTATACACTCGTGCTTATTATTTGAGGCTACTTCACAAATTCTGATGTTTTCCAAAATACCCTAGATGCAGTATTTCTCCCGTATTCTGACAAGAGTCAGAGTCAAAAAATTCGTCAGAAAAGTACTTATAATGAATTTAATTTAAAGTGAAACGGTTTATTAAACAGACAGTAATTACAAGAACGAATACAAGTTAAATGCATAATAACCTCATAAATAGCATAATAAGCTTCACATTAAATTCTCATATAAATCCATCTACATATTTACCACAATAAAATAAATAGATACGATAATATCAAACGTTCCAATAAACTCGACACTTCCTTTATTTGAGGCAATTGAAGAAGTTCATTGTCAAGATTGATATTAATAGTCAGGAACAGAGGGGTCAAATATATTTAACACATCTACTCATATTACACAAGAGCCAGTTTCCCTCTGACCTGTCAAGTGAGTAAGTATATCACGTAATTTATTGCAGTGTCAATTGTAGTAAATTGATATCAGTTTAAAATCCTAGATTAATGGGTGTTAATGTTGTACTTTAATACAGATCTATATATACATAGTGCCTCAGTCCATGTGTTATTAATTAAACATTGAAGTCTTTTACGTATATTTTTAACATGTCATTAATAAAACATGTCAATAATAAAATGAAACATTTTTCTAATAATAAAATAATAGATTTTCATACATGGAAAAATATATAAAGTATATAATTTATTACAATCATAATTAAATTTTTCGTTAAATAAGTATTTTCACTGCTTTAATCGGGTCCCCTCTCAGAAATGAGAGGATAAGTCCTCAGTCTAACACGCTGGTCAAGTACGGCGTGGCAGACTTCAGCAGTCCAGCAGTGTAAGGATAAATAGGGTTGTGATTATTAATCCTTTCTCCAGGCCTAATACGTCTAACTTCGTTTCTATCCAAGAGTCTTCTTCTTTAACATCGCAACGATACTTCTCTTCCCGAAGAATAATAAACGAGTAAACGGCAAACAATTTAACCATATAGATAGTTACAAAAAGATTATTTAATAGTAAATATTAGAGTTATTTGAAACCTATTTAACGAATTTTCTTACATTGACTCATCATAAAAAGGGTTCTATTTGAGATGACGTCACAATACATTTCTAGAATAAATGTCAATTGCCGTTCATAGACAATAAATATGCATATGTCTAATGTCATAGGGATGACAACATCGACATTAAAATACGATGCGCTTACAACGTAGACAGCTTTACTTATTCATGACAGATACTGCATCAGAATTCCAGATCACGTAACAAATAAAATGGCAAATATTCCTGGCTCTGTCGTAAAGTGTTTATTACAAATAACAAACGGGTACCTACGTTCTCTCGAAATATCGTGGTTTCGAAGATACGGATTCTCTATTTTGGTTATGGACGAAATATCAACGAAATTTATTGCTATATTTGCTTATTCATTTGACTGTTTGAAAGATTGCAGAAAGATATAGTGATTGTTAATAATACAATTGGTCTGTAAGTGATAAAGGAACTTGCGATCAGGACAGAATTATTATTATCTGATGTACTTGACGTTTTTGTCACTTGAAGTGCCTGTTAAGCTGTCAGAGTTTGTCAGATGCCTGAACAGGATTTTGTTTATATTAAACGAAATTTAGGCCCGTATTTTTAACGTTTTTCAATCATTTCACAGCTGTTGGACTAAGCCGCAAGCCAACTGTGTAACGGTATGCTTCTTTAAGTAGAAATATTTTGAAAATTTTTTAAATGCCCCACTCCTTTCTTTTAGTATAGTAAAATTAATATATCTATATAGGACTACTTCTTGTATAATTATTAAAGTGAAGCCAGCGCCTTCAAAATCCTATCACCGTCAGCAAGGGTTGACTGGAAGTGAATGGCATTAGACTTTAAATACACCCTTGTACCTCTTAGTTCAAGGAATTACACATTGATAAACAAAAAGTCGCAGAACACTTACAATAAAATAACTTATAGACGAATCTTATAGTTAATTATTTCGTTAGCATACATTATTTCATAAAGACGAACAACCATAAAAGCTTTTCCTAAAGCAAGGATTTTATAATACTGAATATTGCAATATTGATAGGTGCTCAATACATGAGTGCTTAATAAATTTTTGGAATTATATTCGTAATGACGTTTCCGTCGGAAATGAAGTTACCTTGCAGATTCCTAGGAATTAAACGAAAGCAGTATAAAATATCTAGCATTGAAATAACATCTCTGTACTATTAATATTTGTATCGTATGTTTTATACATAAAAGAAAACTTGACTGGTAATTAGCCGAGCTGGCAGTCGCTGTGGGGTGGCTGCGGTCTGGAACTACTTCACGATATAAAGCCTATGAACCTTTAATGCGCAGTCTAAGGGGCTTCGTCTTAACTAGCGTCTCGTGGTAGTCTCTTTTGAAAAGCTGATAATAAGCTATGTATTCCAATTAAGGTATTAAAATAAAACTAAACGAGTTACGAAAATATTTTTATCTTTAATATTATCTTCTTTATATTATATAAAAATAGTCCAATTGGAGTATAAAGGCGGTTATGAATATCAAATAGGACAAGGGATCAATAGCCTAAAGTAACAAAACAAAATTAATCGATTCTTTAATGGTTGCTGCAGGTTGCGACTTTTGCAGTCGAGGAATTTCTCGCTCATATTTGAGCAATTAAAACGCCCCATTTTCGATAGATCTGTGGTACTACTGTTCTGTAGTCTCAAATTGAATTAAAATTCCACATTGGAATAATTATTCAATATATTCTGACATATTTATCTCATATCCATATATGTAATAGGCCAGTTCAACTATTTCAAATAAAATTGAATAAATGATCTATTCTTATATGTTTTATCTCTATTCTTATGTGTTTACTCTTATAAGTTCATGTGTTTGCGTGACTTTTAATTATTATTTTGAAATTACTGTAGTCATAATATCTGTAAATGTAATCGACAATAAAATAAATAATTTTAAAGAAGTTACGAATCTCGTCTATTCATTCCATCATCTAATTTTAACAAAATTCCAATTAAAATGTAGCTTGGAATTGTATTCAACTATTTTCCATCGATCACCAATCTTAGCATAAGCCATATATCTGTGGTACACTTGCATGGATAGAAATTGGAACACACATTTGAATGGTAGTTAGGCGTTTGCAATTTTGGATTGCTATTGAATTTGATCCCAGTAATTCTGCCTCTTTAGTCATTCAGTCTCTTCAGTCTTTCCACTCAATGAACATTTACAAGCGTCAGTGAAACGTGATTTGAATATTGTGTGTTCTTTAGCTTCGTTATTACCGCTCATCAATTAGTATCATTCATCATCATCATCAGCTCGTCATGGTCCACTACTGGACGTTTCTTTCCAATAGGGTCATTAGTTTAAAGAAAATAGTTATGGGGTGTATCAATATGTTCCATTAGTGTTATATTTGTTGTCTGTGACTACTGTTTATTTTTTAATAATTACTTGTGGAATTTAATTTAAGGTATGACGTCATTTTAAATTTGTTTTAGGTATGATTGGCTGCAATTATTGTATTGTCGTACTATTTAAATAAACATAAAATGCTATTTGGATTAGGTTTTATCTGCAACTGTAGTGGGCCGGAAGAATAGACGAACACGCCGCTCTATTGTTGGTAGACAAAGTTAATTGGTAAGCCATTTATTGGACGTTTTTAGACCACATTCTGGCTTTCGACAAGGCTTAACGATTGCTATTTGTTAACCGAGACGTTCGGCTTAACGTGGTCTCTGAATTTCGAGGCGGAAAACCTCATGGAAATTTGCCTCTGGCAGTTATTCATCTAAAAGTCCACCGCACCCGGCGTTGATTCACTTTGCAAATGGCTTATAATTTGATCTGGTTTCTGGATCTGGTTTCGATTTAAGATTTCATCACTAGCGAAAAACTTTAGAAAACTGGTTATTACTAATAGAAGAAATATATAGTTAAGTCGTCAACGTTATTGTTGACAATAATTTAATTTTTTTGTGTATAGAAGAGAAATAAGAATGGGCGGGTGCTCATGATTTCAAACATAGTGATAAAAACGTTGGGTCTACCAAAAAGACAAACTGAGAAGAGAAAGAATAAGATCCTGGTTTTTGGGCATTTTGGGTGTCAGTATTAATTTCGTGAATAACTTAGCTGTTTCATTATCGTTTAATCAAAAAGTTTGTCTGTTTTATTCTTAACGAGGTTTAATGCTTACATAACTTAAATATATATATCTAAGTGTTTATTGAGAAGTATCAAACTAAAAATCCTAATAACTGCTGTCCTAGATCCAACATCGATAAATTAGCCAATAACAAAATTATTACGACCAATACGGTCCATCGTAATTCAAGTTCTGTCGTTAAACTATCGTAAAACGCTGCTAGCTGGCCTTGCGGTATTTATGGGAAAAGTTACGTATGGAGTTCCTCTTAGCTATCGCCCCCGAAACATTAAGCTGAGAGGGTGCTTCTGAACCGATTTCAGCCAATTCTGAATAATAGGAACTGAAAAAATATGATGCCATCTTCTTTACAATTTCATTCCGGTATTTTTTTATGGTTGTCTCTGTTCTTAGGTCTAACAAGATGGGATGACTTTGTCTTATTTATCGCCAATTCCTAAATATTGGGTCAGGGAATTATTTCAAATAAATAGTATCTTAAAGAAATTAGGCATAATATTCTTTAATTTTGTTGCAGAGGTCAAAAGAAAGCAAAGTTGCGTCGTTTATTGTTTGTTGTGTCTATTGTATTTTTCCAAATCCAAAATATAATAGATAAGGACAGCTCAATTTTTTTGGTTAATTAGTGCTAAACAGCACTAATGACTTGCAAAAGACGTTTTATTGCATTTTAAACTAAGAAAATATTGTACCGCCATCGATAAATTATTTAATAAAATTATGGAACGTTGTGTTAAGACACAAATGGAAACAAATCCTCTGTTTGGAGTCAAGGCTGCAACCTTGCGATGCCATACTGGCATACCAGGGCTGCATAATTGGATCTGAACCAGCGTAAATGGATTACCCGGTGTGTGCACTCGCCCTCTAATCTAATATAACGTAACTACAGAGGGGTCAGCGATGGGAAACCAGTGCGATGGTTTACCTTCACCCGGCTGACCTTAATTCCTCCTCAGACAGCAGAACAATCAGTTCAAATGAGATTCTATTTCTATTTCAGTCATACAGCTGACACCTCAAATATTTATGAATATTAGACAAGATACTACGGTTCTCAAATTCCAATAAGGGCTCGCTGTCCCAACGCGACAGTAGATCGTAAATTATCCATCGTATAGACGATCTGTGAGCGCGATCAGTGGATTTCACAAGGGTTATCTTACATCAAAGGGCACGTAATACAGCCAGAGGGACAGAGGAAATCAAAATACCGTCGATATTAAAGTTGGTGGCGAACTTTTAAATATCCTAATGTAAGATCTAAATAGTGGAGTGAGACGAGAACAGTACCGAGGATTAATGAGTATCTGTGAATTTATTCAGCGAACATTTTCTTACATTTATATAAACCCTTGATTGATCCAAAAGGTTAAATATGAATGCGGCCCCTAAACCATCCTAAGAATAGTAACATCCTTATACGTGGAACGTGACCAAATAAGCAGAAAGAATAATACTTTCTGAAATCAATATATATCCAATTTCTTTCCTCCTTAAGTGAGATATAAGATTAGCGGCGCCGAAGGACTGTTTGCGTATGAGTCAGCGTTTGCCATGGGATGAGTGAGGATATTTTCGGCGTGATGTTGACTATCGAAAAAAGCTTCGTTTCAGGGCGTATTTCCTTGTTATTTACATAAAAATATTCTAATATTCAAAATAAACGGAAAACATTTGATGCGTGATATCCGTAGTTAAAAATACATTTGGTGGGATTTAATGGATTTTATAAAAACATTCATACATTTTCATTAACGATGTGCTCATGCTCATAACATGGTTGAGGGTTGCAACTGATTTGAAAAGTTTGGTAAATTTGGATGCAGCCGTCGCATTCGTCGTTCCATTGTACTCACATTCCTCTCAGAACAAAAAGGGTTAAACCACGCTCCCACGTTGTCCAGGTTAGCAGATTGGGTTTCCGTTCTCTGTACTCGGGTTTCCCTTGAAAACGCATAAATCTCTCGTTTTTTACTAAACATATCAACGAGTTATAAATCCTAGCCTCGTAGAAAATATTTATAAGTCAAGCCAAATAAGCATTCGATGAAAAAAATGATTTATTAAAGAAGTTCGGTTTCTGTGTTTCGGAATACTGCCAAGACAGTAAGCACTAAACTGGCATGCTAATGTTATTCCACAGTATTTTTACAGCGAACTATCAACTCACTGAATATATTAATGGCTTTTAAATTGCATAGTAATGATTAGCGTATTACTGTGGATTTTCTCTCCCACTCTGAAGGACTTAGTTTTTGGATCTCTTGCACATTAAAAGTGTTTTAAAATTTAAATATACCGTCATTTAAATTCAAATATTCAAAAATATCTGTTCTAATGGAGAACGAACTAAGGAAATGATCATGAGGAAATCTTCTTAAAGTTCTTCACAGTTTGTACAGAGTCTATCAATTCATATTGTCAGCATAGTATGAAACCTTAAAGCTCCCCATTGTAAGGTTAATATTTAACAACGGCGCTTTAAAACTGTCGATGATGATGATGATGATGTAATTATTTGTTTATTAAAAATAAAGAGTATTCATTGCGAAACATAAATCGAAAGCGAAAAACTTTAGAAGACATTGCTATAGCACTCACCAAACGGAAGCTATCTGAAAGAATGGTAATCGCCGAATAGTGTGTCAAGAATTCGTTAACCAATTTCGAATATTGGCATTTTCACAAAGGAAGACAGACAAAGAAGCGCCTTCTTTGCATACGAATAGAGTATTGACGATTTCATCAATACCGTAACGTTAGTAGACCGAAATGCGGGCTTGCGTCATGTCCCGACCTTCGCATGACACCATAAGGACCGAGGACGCATAATCCACAGGCGCATGCCAATGTGTCTCTGATTAAATTCTCAATGAGCTCATAAATAGTTATCACTTGTGCATTATATATTTAATTAAAGTAATCATAAACTATACGACCATCATAAATATGAATTATGGCTACTGATTTGACATGGTCTCTGATATCATTGAGGGTTTATTATTACTGGAGGTAAGGCAAAATTATGACAAAAATGTCCTAGAAAATTTACTAGTCAATTCAATCCTCCAACGGACTAGCCAAATTAAAATTGTTACATATAATTTGTAATACTTGATTCTGTTGCATTTGATATAATATTCTCCTATTCTAAATCGTTTATTTCAGAACCTATTGAATTATGGGTTAATTGTTGCAATATTCTTTTATAAGATCGTGGATTTTAAATCAAATGTTAATGTTACAATTTATACGACGCGTGGTTAAATTTAAAATTCGAATTGTAATATTATATCATGATGATGATGATGATGATGATGTGGTTAAATTTAAAATTCGAATTGTAATATTATATCAATCGTATTCACTGGTACAAATAGGTTTCTATTATTGACAATGTACAACGAAAAAAACCTTCATAACGCTTTAGCTATAAATAGCAGATGATCGCATCATTCGCGAAGTGATTGATTGAATCCCTAATTAGAACAATGGCTGTGCACCGCATCGAGTAATGTATATTGCCTGCTTGTAATATTATAATTAATGTAATCACTTCATTAGTTGCGAATTATTATTCATTACAGCTTCACGCAGTGATCACACCGGAATTATTACTGCGCATTTATAGCACTTATGTCATGTGCGAAATATTAATACTGCATTTGCGTTGTGTCATGGTTTGTATTTGGTTTAAATCTATGTCGTCATTCTCTCTTCGAAATTATGTTCATTTATGATACGAATACATTATTACCATAATGTCAATCATAGACCTCCCAGGTTATTATCGTAAGTTTTCTTAGAGTGTTTTGTGAGAATTGGTTTACAACAAAATGCAGATACCAGTACCCTACTTCCAAGTGAGATAGTTCTGGAAAAATACAATTTTCTTCTTTATATCAACTATTGACAATAAAAAGTAGTATTTGTTTGCGAAGGTCTCACGGTTGAAAAGCTTCTGCTTTGTGAACCCAAGAACTGAATCCAAACATCTGTAGGCCCCAGTCTGTTTAAGAAAATCGAATAGCGTGATGAAAACTTTAACGCGTAAGAATTTCCAAGGCGGCAAAACATTCTAATCTATAATAGTTTGTTTAACATTTAAGCGAAGTTATGCCCTTTTTATAGTTCGTTCGAAATGTCACTATTTTTAGTTATTTATAAGCTAATATATAGACTCTGACCGAAAGTAAGCATATCTATATAGTTATTGGCTCCATTTAGCTGTTAATATATATTTATCAGAAAGGTTTGCATAGTTTGATGGTTTTCAAACGAAGAAGGAACAAAGTTCCAAGGTCGATGTAAACCATCACAGCAATGTTAAAATCTGAACACAACTGTCTGCCCAGTTATATCCCAGCGTTAGTAATGTACTCAGTAGACACTGATTCATGACCCATCATAGTTTATGGTACATAATTTTTTGTGTGGTTAAAATCACACGAAAAATTATTACATTTACCAACTCTACGCTTTCATAAGCTTAAATGTGGAACGATGAAAAAGAACCCCAGCACTTTTAGGCGACTTTGGCTTTATCTATTAGATTTGTGAGTAGGCGTTTCTGAAATATCCTTATGTGGGCTCTATTATCAATACGCCCTTAATATAACTGCACAAAGGGTCTGTCGATTCATTACTATTTTAAATATTTAATGTGTAACCACATAACTTGGATGGAATACGCTGTGACATAATTTTCCTCTTTTAATAACTGCAAGCCCCTTTCTACACAAGCACATTTGCAACAGGAGAAGCTGAAATGTGTGAGGGAATTACAGAACACATTCTCTCCGTTGCGTCCCCATCCCCGTATTGTGTTCCGTGCTACATTTCTTGAGTAGTGTCTTAACAATTATTTTTTCCATTCATATACAATTTTTTTGTGACACAACTGTGAACAACTTATCTCGGTGAGAATTTTTAGACCTCGTACTAGCAAGATAAAAACTGGTCATCATTTTTAGTACTTTGCCTTAGTTCACTGCTGGGCAAATCTCTCCGGTCGAACAATATCGGGCAACATGATCATCAGTGCTAGGATCTTTTGAATCATTTGAAGATTTTTCCGATTGAAAAGGAAGATCAAAAGGCATAGATTTCATACGAAGGCATACATGTAGTTAACACTATTCTTCTGTCTTCTGTACCGTTGTCTGTTCTGCATCTGACTAGAGTTTTGCCCAAGCGTTTTACTTCACAGGATTTAGTCTTCTCTTAGAGATAAGTTTAAGTCATAATACCTTGTGTTTCAAACCAAGACAAATGTGGGAGAGTTAGAAAAAGACACCGCAATCGTACCCCACATTCGTATCCTGGACTATTCCTGCCTTCCGTTGTTTTCTTTACTGAATCACCACAGCCATTAAAATAGCAGCTGCCCAAAGCATTTAAGAAATAGGAAATGCTCACCTCCATCTGTATATTTTATTGTTCCTTTTAAAAGAAACACGTTGTTTATAGAAACTCTTTAAGGGGTGAACTTTTTGGATTAAAAAGAGGGAAAACCTAACTTCACGCCTGTAATCCCCGAAGGGGTAGGCAAAGGATTGTATTACCCTCCCATGTATTTTTTCTTTACAAATCATCGAATTTCTTAAGAAAATAATTTTCAATAAAATTATTGCGTATTTATAGCATTCTTTATATATTTTTTCAAAGCTCTTAAGATGTGATAAAATAGAATACAATTATTATTATTTACATGTATAAAATAATGACATTTCTATAAAAATTTACTCCAATTTACTTGACTAGTATCTATTTTGCGGCAGCCTTCATACGACAAATCTAAAATTGATACAACAGTGTCAGTACGAGATAGTATGGATTAATTGTCAATTAGTAATGTTTTGATATCCCACACTCGAATATCTGTTTACCTGTGTAGGATTGATTATTCTTGATCCTTGTTAAATTAAGTAACCTTATACCCATACATCATGTATAATGCCCCCAAGGCCGTAGTCACGAAATGTGTTAAAAAATTGCGATATGAAACTCTACACGTGTGTGTAGTTTTCGTGAGAATACTTACCATAAGATACATATTTCCATTTATACACCTATACAGGATACTTTCTACAATAATATTATTATTTATCATCACGCTAGGTCCTTTGTGGGGTTGGCAGGGAGCATCGAGTTCCAAGTATCTGTATCCATCCAGACCTACTGAAATTTGTATAGATTATTCATTGATACAAACGTACCGGCAGGCGAGTGTCAAGTGACTAATTATAAATTAAAAATAATAACTATATGAAGTGGCATGGAAGCGATGTGGCAACCCTGTGACAGATTCATTCGTGTTCTCGGGAAGTAGGTCACGAGGCAGCATGGATTGCCATTTAATTAGTAAGCCGTTGTTTGATTCGCAACAGATCTGCATCCGACAAAAGGCTTTAAGGGGCCGCTCGACTAAATAAGATGCTCCGTTTGTCTATGTCGTATTAATTACGATCGGCTGCTTTGTTTTATGTACCCTTTTATTTTTATTTGCAATCTCATTTACTCATATATTTATTTAAAACATATTACGAGTGATGCGGGAATAAAATACATTTTTTTTTTTTTTTTTTTAAACGACCCATTAACATTCCACTGTTGGAATATGAGTCTCCTCCCATATTGAGAGGGT
>DWJK01004069.1:0-12377 GCA_018248815.1 Croniades pieria auraria
ACATAATGTAATTGTTGACTTATCAACTTTCTTTTTTGTTTTTTTATCTTACTAGCTGACCCGGTGTCCCGAATACGAGATTAAATATTAAAAAAAAATATTAAAGAATCGACTGCGCACTACTCGCAATCCGCGGTTTGATAAAGAGATAACAACTTAACATAATTTCATATGAAAACTTTATATACTAAAGCATCAAATAAATCATGATGCCAAAGGTAGGTGCGTACGCTATAAAACGTAAAAATTTCTTCAAACTAATGGACAATAAATAAATTATATTAAACATGGAATGACACACCAAAAGCAATGCGTGAATACGTTTCCCGGTGAACATTTAGATGCGACACCTTTTGGGCACCGGTCTATTGCTCAGACCAGACCGGGAATCCTGGAAACATAAAAAACATCTTAAATACGAGCGCTTTTATGTAATGTTTAGATTTAAATATGTACACCCTAAACAGGACTAAAGTGTAAACATTTCCAGAAATGTTATGAATGTGTGCAATGACATATTCGATACATGAACGGTAATATCTAAAGATGTAGAACATTATAAACTATTCATTTAATTACATTTATAGCATAGCCAAAACCGGAGTGAACATACGAAGGACGATGAATGTAGAAGAAGCAAGATAGGTCTGTAAGGTATAAATACATAATTAAGGTACTCGCTTCTGACTGTCTATCCCATAGAGCACCTAGCGTGATGAAATATTATCCAAGTATACGAGAAGAGAAAATAGACAGCGTAGAGCCTACTGAAACAAATATCTAAAATATCAGAAAAAAAAATTCCATTATTCATTAAGATATTGGAAACATAGTCGAAACCAAATACAAACATGTACTTTGCGAAACATTAAACACACAATTGTCAACAAGAAATTAAACCAATTCTAGTAATATATACGCAATACCAACAGTTAAATATTGCTTCGGAATTATAAAATGCTCAGATACGGACTTAGAAGCCCTAAGCACATAAACCAGACAGGCAGCTGATAAAATTCATACGCATAACTTGTAGTCAAACACAAATAATTAGAAACATATGCGCTATATTATAAGTGAAAACAAAAACTTTATTAAAATGGTATTGCAAAATTATATTTGAACAGAACGCCCTCTAAACCATTGGGCTGACGATTTTAAAAAAGCGGGTAGCTGTGTGTTAGTAAAGATAAAAGTAGTAGCAGGACGAGATCTGGGTAGGGTCGTGTATTGTGGCACAATTTGGAAAAGGCTTATTTCCCGCACTGGAACGATAAAGACTTATGTGATGATGATAATGATGATGATGATTGGAATCTAGACATTAGAAAACGCATATGTACCTTTGCAAAAATCAGCACTCATACACATTTGTTCCGTAGCTCACCTGTTTTCGTTTCCCAAAAACACTCACTCAAACAATAAGTATAATGCACTGATACTAATGCAACAATACCGAACTCTATATACGTGTAAATACAAACAACGCTTCAAACACATAAATCACATCTTTTCTGCACCCACACAAGCACACCACACGTGTGTTTGGTCATATGACACAAGCCCGGGCCTCGTTCAAAATAACCGACCGTTAGTCGAGAACAAATAATAATAATATTGCAAGCGTACAAAGGTGGAATATTGGATACGAAAAGCTAAGATCGATCTCAGTGGCTTGCTATGCGAGAGGCCTATGTCCAGTAGTAGACGAAGAATATACTGATGATGATAATGTTGGTGATGATGAAGTGGACAAAGTTTTCAGTATGAGCCCAGTAAAAAATGGGTGTCGACAATTTGAAGATTCGACTGCAACATGATTTAACTAATTGCACAAGTTATAGACGTGGGAAAGTAACAAAATTTTCTGGGGCTGAATCATTGTGCACCTGTCTCAGTATTTGTGTATGTAACACGGCCAAATAAAGGTAATTTTTGTAAGAAGGTCTAGATATCAACGCTTGATAAAATACAACTAGCCCAAAAAAGCAAAAAATCATCATTCGTAAAATACCAAACGATCAAGTACGAGTCTTGTTTTGGCCGGCGGCTATTACCGGGCCCGCGGGTACGTCGGTCGCCTGAAGCCAACCTCGCCGATTTGCCAACGCTGTGCGAAAGACAGCAACTCGAGAGTTTATATGAATAAATTCATTTTGATAAAACCCTAAAATGTATTGTGCAATATTTTTTTATAATATATACATACATATACATGACGATGATATTTATGTATACCTATAATAAATTGAATGTTTTGATTATTTGAATGTTTAATGTAACATTATTGTTCTTAATAACCACTAATACTACATACTATGTATTATTTCTAAAAATAATATTCGTATAGGTCAGCCCGTAAAGTATATATTTTGTAAGTATTTAAGTGTTGTTTAATTAGGTAATACTATAAGAGTATTACTCGGACAATATAAAATATATTGTGGTAAAATATTTATAGAATTTTGGGTATATGCCACAAAACGCGTAACTTCTAACGGGTTTATTTGAATGTGAGTTGAAAAGTAGAATTTCGTATTTTATTTCGAATGCCAGATATTGTTATATTTAAAAAACTATATGTTATAGCGACTATGTGGAAAACAATGTGTCGACTAAAGTTCACCTATTTCAATGATGAATATGCATATCTACTGCTGGAGTAGTATACGATAGTTGTGTTTCTATTGAAGCACAGGAGTCAACATTCGTTGAGCAAAACAATACGCAATGATTGTATTATAATTATTTAGTTGTATGCTAGGTCTGCAACTCTGTTATGCAACTTGACGGAAGTGGTAGATTATTTTTTTAATTTAGCCTCGTAAACACAGACGTGCCATGTGACACTTATGTGGTCGTATCGCCTATTGAAATATTCGACAATCCAAATGAAAAATATTTTTACGAAATTCTTGGTGAACCTAATAATAGTAACTAGACACGAAACCTTTGATGAAATTACCTTGGAATTATAACAGTGAATTTGTGGACGTTAAAAATAAAAAAGTAGAACATACTTGTATTTAACAAGACGCTTCGGGCAGCTGAATGGGAGAATTCTCACAGGAGCGGCTGGGAGTCTCTCGCTTTGCCACTGTCTTCGTGGCCTCGCGATTAGTCTTCAACTTCATTAACTCGGCGATCATAGCTAGAACCAAATATTTAGCCGTAAGAGTAAATCTTTTGATACACTCAACATTGTCTATGCAAGAAACCCGATACTGAACATTTATTAGATATGGAACGTTATTTGTTCGTTGCAAAATTGATGTTAGGAAACTTTTCATTGCTTTTTTAAATTCTTGATAGCTATATTTAACAGTTTGTAAAATTAAGTGGAGCATATTGTACCTAATTTTATCACGACGATGGCTTCATTGTCAATTATTAGTTACGATTATAACTCATGTACTAAAAATACTATAAAGATATACCGAGGTATTACATGAAAGTCAGTATCAAATGACGAACTTCAGTGTTGCGAATGTAACATGTAACGACATTGAAAATATTTCCAGTTTAATAATAACATAAGACTATTAAAAGGGATAACGTATAAATGAAAACATTTCGAAATTAATTTGAATCCGCTCAGAATCTACGACTCGTAATAATTGAAATAGCCGCAAACAGAAAAAAACGTAATATCACACCTGTCATACACCAATGGGGTAGGCAGAGGAGCGTAGAACACTTCCACGTTTCACCAGTTACGTTTAAGTCCCATGGAATAGGTGGTGAGCCTATTGCCAGACACCGGACACTGATCCAGACTCCGAATCACTACTAGAAATTCTAAATTAGAAAATTCCTAAGTACCTGACCCGGGATCTAAACCCAGAACCTCCCGTTCGGCAGTCGTGGTTGCAACCACTCGACCAACAAGGCAGAAAAAAACATACAAATACTATTTACACGCAAAAGCACACTTTTAAATACAACAGCGTAGTGAATTAGGTTTTATCAACATGATTATATATTATATTGTTATCATTTACCAATTATTAAAAGGTTAATATTGTGAGTAACTAGTTATAATTAACTAAGATAATTAGTATAAGCATTACCAGCGACTCCGCCCGCAGCTAAAAAGTTTTTCACAGTCCAATTTTATTCCCTAATTGTTTCCTTTCATGTCAATTCAGTAGCCAAATAGTCTTGAAACTATTGTTTTTTCTTGCATCTATTTTAATACGCCAAAATTGATTTTATCTAGAATAACATGTTATGAAAAACTGCTCATGAGGAATTTTCTGAAGAGGTCTGAATGTCCCAGTGACTGATCACCATTTATATTTCTTTGTAAGTCCGGATATCTATAAGCATATTTCTGCATCAAATATCACAATTCTTCATTAATTAGATATTACCCTTAGAAATTTTTTTTATCCATCTACCGTAAATTTTTAATAATCTTATATCAATGCCATTGTATAGACGGACTCGCATATTATTTGTCACGCTAATCTTATTTAAGTTCGTGATAGACTTCATATCCTTAAAAAGACTGACTTTGTCTGAAGATTCATAGCAATTTAGAAAAAAATCGTTTACGCGTCCTCGAAGTCCCTTTAATAACATAGGAAAAGGTTTCATTTTTATAAAATTTGTACAACAACAATTGCTACCTAACTGAAGGAGATAAATCCTCAAAAAATTTTACATAAACTGCTTATACTTACGCTCCAATTCGAAGTATATAGCCTCTTCAAGCAGCAAGTCCAGGTACGGGAAATTGTCGGGCACCATGAGCTTCTTGCAGCGCAAAAAGTTGAGGATGTGACGGAACATGCCACCGTCACGATCGATGAAATAGTGTTGCTTCAGCGTGTCCAACACGATGGGAATGTACCCGGAAAACATCTTGGCAATCTTCGAATTCGGATATCTGAGGATAACAAGAAGATTGTAGACTTCAAAATATTTTCTAGGTCGTTTATTTTTTTTGAAATAAAAATTCACATTTTAATATATTAAACTACAAATATTTACGAATATTGAGAAATACAGAGTCCGAGGAAAAACAACACTGATTTACCTTAACCCAATAGTTAAACTATGCCTGATAGAGGAGTCCAGAAGTCTTTTTAACGTAAAGTACTCGTATCTATGAAGACACATGATACATTGTACGCGGTGCTCTCTTCCTATTCCCTAAGGGACCCAGCGTGATGATATAAGTATAATAACAAAAATACAAGACGATTACAAGGTTTGTAGAAATTTAGCCTTACTGAAAACTGAAATTCACGGTGATTGGTTTTATTTTAAAAATACTACAGACAGTATAAAATGTTCCGTAGGGCTTCCTATTTTGGCTCGGATGTATGTACTCTACTACGAGTATATTGGAATCTGCAAAAGCGTGCAATATAAATCGGCCAACTTCGTTAATTCTATATTGACATTATCGTCCAGCCCTGGAACGAGGCAGGTTCATGATTATCACACAGAAATTAAAGTTCGTCCATCAAGCTGATTAGAATTGCCTCCACAACGGTACCTATTAACACTATTAAGTTTGAAGTCGCTAGCTACTAATTAACTATTGAAAACTAAATCAATGGACAAAATTAGATAGTACTCGTATCTTGCAAAAGTAGATATGGTTCATTCACAGATATATATGTACTTACTCTTTAATTAGCATTATATCCCAGATAAGACCTTTTTATTAAATTTTAACGACTTTGGTGTATTTAAGTTATATTAAATTTTTGTGTATGAACGATATTTTTGAGATAAAACTGTTTACTTTATGAATACGTTCATGTAACGCACGTAAAGGATCGAAGGAGAGTACGGGCAGCTTTTAAGCCTTGGAGACCTATGATCATAAAACGTCCGTAATTTTACCTGAGAACAGTGTTGCGGTTTCGTCAGTCTCTGAGGAACACAATTGGGAAGATATTTATTCTGGTGCCCTCAAGTGGGTTGATTAAAAGAGCGGGTTACGGGACGAGGCCCGCAGCGCCTGCGGACTCGCCCGTGGCTCCTCGAGCTCGGCCGAGCACAGATAAAACAAGCTTATTTACAACCCAACCCACACACGTACAGCCTAAAGCTACACATAGCTTTTATTATTTTATTAATTACTGGCCGTTGCCCGCTCGATGTTTTCCTGTTTCTTTTTTTATTTTTTTAAATGGATGACATAAACGAGGCCACATCACATTTACGGGAAAAAAAATAACATGAAAGTCAAGGTCATAGATTAAAAGATAAAACTGTCATTGTACGACAAATATTAAATTGCATTAAAAATTAAATTAGCACGCTATGCCGTTAAAAAGTCTATATATCTATTAGCTAAATTCACAATCACAGTGCAATCCGTGAGTATATTTTTAAGTACCTACACATATATATCTATACGTAAAAACGTTGTCAATCATTGCCCGAGTTTACCAAAACTAACAAATCGCCAACCTTATGTCACGCACCTAGATGTGTTTTACGTTTACAGATAATAGAAGTTATTAAAAATGTATTAACTAATATAGCAGTATTTTATTGATTATAGAAATTAACATTCTTCGAAAGATATAACCCCTATTGTCAAACAATGAATTATGATTTCGATTCCTTGATACATCAAAAAATATAGTACGGTATTTTAAGTTATAATGGTTCGGATAGCTGGGTCACCCTGTAAGGATGGACGGAATAGAAAAGACTCAAAAAGCGCCGAAAGGATGGAGTTGAAAAAGACTTAAAGAGATGCGAAGATTTACATTTTGCAAAATGCAGTCAGATAAGACAAAATGGCAACTAATGTTGAGGAGGCCGAAGTCCAGAAAAAGTTGTAGTGCGGAAGAAGTAAGAATATATGTCTAATATTTAGTAACTCACGCTGTAAGGGTTTCCAACGAGGACGTGAAGATGACTCCGCCGACGTCGATGTGCACGGGCGCGCGCGCCATGCTGGCGGCAGCTACTCGCGGCATCATCGGCATCTGCGTCACATGACAGAAAACGTTATTGTGTGTGCTGCCAGGATTGTTAGAGTACATCACTGCACTTGAAACGTCAGCAAACATTTCTTTCACTATGCAACTACCAATATCCTGTCAATTAACCAGTGTTAATTGACAGCTATTAGTAGATAGGCAGAAAATATTTATTTCAAATTTTATCCGTTAAAAATGGTGTAATGGCATAAGTTATGAAATATCGTAAAGTACTTATTGACGTGAAGCTTTGTGTTATTTGTTACGGCAAATATTAACACTCGAAGTGGACAGTTTTCTATTCAATAATAATCTTGTAGTTCATATCCAAAAATGTAAGGATATGTGTTAAAGTATACATAAGCATATTTCCGATTAAAAAAAATATATTGTATCGTGGATTCAGTTATATAACACGATATGCAAAACTCTTATAGCACTGCGGCGCTGGCTGATAGGTAAGAATGCATCTGGCTGACCAACACACTACGCGATCGGTGGAATAACATACCTTAATGTAAACTTCAAGAACAGTAACATGAATAGAAAATCCCTGTACGTTAGATTAGACTAATGCCGGCTAATGATAGCGATGACAAAATTCTCATGAGCTCTTATCACCAGTTATTTCAGTAGTTTTAAATCTGATCATTCATTACGGTTATCAAATCTTACTTAAAGATTATGAGCGCTTGTAGGACCTTCCAAGAAATATTTGATGGACATAATTACATCACAAGCTACGTGACAACCGCGTGGTAAACACGTGTACGTGCCGCGAGTGTAATATATCAAGAAAAGTATAATATGCAGCTACAATTCGATGCATTTATTAATTAAAATTGTAGATCGGTAGTGTTAATGCCGCGTGTGGTTGTATACGTAGCTTTTAGTATTTAAACCCTGGTTAATAAAAGAAAAACTGACCCAATTTCCGACAAGAATGTGAGTCCATTCCACATTTGTGCTACAATGTGAGGGTTATAATGAAACTCGCTCGGAATGAATTACAACAGTTTTAATGGTATTGTATTCGCAGTTCGCACCGTAGCTTGGCAGACATAACATTATTTAATAATATCCATTAGATATTTCCGATAACATGCCGAAAGTACAGGACAAACGGTTTAATTACACGAAAAACGAAGATAACATTTTTAAGCCGTCACCATATTATATTAACTTATGTGATGCGTGTAATAAAAAAACGATACATTGCAAAGTCAAATATTACAATTGTTAAGTGGATAGGCAGAGGGCTGAGTACACTGCTACTTTTCGACAGTTATGGTTAACGTCCCACTACGAAATGGGGTTGAGCCCATTGCCAGACACCAACCAAAAATCCAAACGCAGTAGTACTGCTGAGAGTATCAAGTTATAAAAATCCAATATTTAACACTTCGCCCGATCCGGGAATCGAACCCAAAACGTCTTGATCAGCAGTCACGCTTGCAACCAATAGACAAACGACGCACTTAATAAAGAAACTAAGACGATTAATAAGAAATATAAATGCTACGAACTAAAAAAAGTACTAAAGACGCTTAATTGAAAAGTACCGCATGTTGGTAAAAAAAAAATTATAAATACCTGGTTTGTTTATATATTCTTGAAACCGCCTGCACAAACGATAGTTTAAGCGAGCAGAAAATATTCTGTTCTATTAACGGTAAATTGCTTAAACGTAGTTATACTAATTCGCGAAAATCGAAAGGGCTCGAACTTTAAGAGTGATTCTTGCACACGTCTACTCGTAACCACGGTTGCCGGCTAACTAATTGTTGCTTGGGCTTAGGCGGGGAATTTATTTGAAATCGGCTACGCTCGCACTACGCGAGAGGGGTTGAACCAAGAGCGTATTTTATCCAATACGGTGCGCTCTAAATCGCTAAGACACAACTATAGTAGTTTCTCTATTACTGTTTTCAGTTCCTATGGCCAAGCCGCCGGAGCTAGCTCAAGGGCAACTCTGGGCATCTTATAAAGGGTGGAAGATTTAAACTGCTAGCCTAACCCGAGGGCTTGGCGCTTCTTTGTAAAGTTATATTTCCATTATTCATCTAATGTCTCATATCTACGGCAACTTCAGGTTATATATAAAAATTAACAGATAAAACTTACAAGTTATTCTTCTTAGAATATTTTAAGCAAACCATTATAGATAGATAACTACTGCAAAAATCGTACCATTTTTCAATATGTACTAATATTCCCATTTTCGTACATTATTTGAATTGTAATTAACAAACATAATAATATCACGCCTGTATTTCCTCTAAACGGTAGGCAAAGGAGTGTAGTAAACTGCAATGATTCACTAGTTATGGTATTGTCCCGTGTTCGTAACACTGAAGTTCTGCGACGAGCTAATGTCAGCGGTATTGAGGCCTATCTAATGCGGGGACAGCTGCGCTGGTCAGGCCACGTCTCCCGTATGTCTGACGACAGAGTGGCGAAGCGTACTTCTATTCCGAACTGCAAAATGGCGAGCGGAAACAGAGCGGCCAATTTTTGCGGTATAAAGATGTGCTTAAACGTCACATGAAACGACGCGACCTGGATTCGTCCCAATGGGAGATGATGGCAGCCGATCGGCCATCTTGGAGGTATACCGTGTACACAAGGGTGTTCAAGTTTGAAGGGAGACGACGAAATGAGCCCGATGATAAAGATGAAGCTCAAGGTCCGACCACCTGCGGCTATTACTTACAACAATGTCGGAGGGGTGCTGACTTGCAGCGAATGCGGTCGCACATTTGCTGCACGTATAGGGTACGTCAGCCACGTGAGAGCACGCCAGCGACGCTCTCAATAGCTTGATCCATATCGCTGTAGCCGAAATACGGTCGGGATCGATTATTATTATGGTATTGTCCCAGCGTGGAATAGGGAATGAGCTTATTGTCTATTTGTTATAACGTTACTAATGGTTGAGATATCAATAGGACAATCTAGGAAAACCTGACCGCGCTGGTGTGGAATTCAACAGACCTTGCCATTATCCCCCGGCGACTCTTACCAAAATTGCAACTTTATTCGCTGTTTGCACAGATATTAATTTAAAAAAAAAATCTTTTCAAATCTACATTTATTAATCGGAATATTATTTTAATTATAAAAGTAAGTATATTAAGAATTAAATTAATAAAGAAATGCCGTCAGGTATAAATTTAATTACTGTCTATGCTTCTGGGAATTAAGAACGCTTGTGATTTCAATTAAAATTGTGTATAAGTGGAGCTACAATAGGAATGTTTTAGTTCGGCGATAAGGGTGGCAACCGATATGTATTGTAATATAATACAAAACTAATTATTATTAATGCAAATTATTAATGGTACATTTTTATCAGAAGCAACCATTTCATAGTAAACTATACATGAGCACTTTACGACGCCATCAACATTCCACTATAAGGTAGTTAAAAAATTAAAGAGAATAAAAAAAAAAAACTCAAATAACTATTAATTGTATGGCAACAGACTCACCAGCCAATCAAAGCTAGGACGTACTCGTAAATGTAACTGGTGGAACACGGGAGTGTACTACCACTTCTCTGTCTACCTCTTCGAGGGTTACCGGCGTGATGTTACGTTTTTTAAACAAAAGCTAAAATGTAAATCTCGGAAATCGGTGTGCAGATATAAAAAGAGTGATGAATAAGAAGGGAGCACGTCGGGTCTGTAAATATACAGATATTTGGCAACAGTGCTCTCTGCCTACCCAGAAAGGACCTGGCTTGATGGTACAACAAATAAAAACACTATAAGGTTTACATTCCTAAGTAATGGAGTTATTTTTCGATTACTGTACGTATCATAGCTATTTAAAATCGCTTAAAATTATTTTTAAACTTAAAGAGAGCTGGTAGAACATGTATACGTTTCGCCCGAGGCCTTACCGTCGCTACTCCTATTTCTGCTCTGAAGCAATTGTTACTAGAACAATTTGTGTTTCGGCCTAAAGGGCGTGCCCCGATACACGTGTATTGAAAATAGTTCCCAGAAGTTAACAATGATCTGTTACCAACCATAAGAGAAGCGGAAACCAACATATACTAACCGTACACTTACTGATTACGATTTACTGATTACTAAACAAACCAATATTACAAATGTTTGTTATAGTCCTATTTCAGCTAATTGTTACTAACGATTCCTTTATCATCATCGTCATTATCATTATCGCCATCAGCCTCTGCATGTCCGATGCTGTACATAGGCCTCTCCTAATCGGCAGCACTCCTTCCGGTTCTAGGCCTTTCTAATCCAGCAGCTTTCCGCTGTTTCCTTCAGGTCGTCAGTTCAACTGGTAGGAGGGCGAGCGACGCTATTATATTATAATTTTTGCTGTTATTTTTATTGCTATCATCAATATTTTTCAATGCTTTGCCAAAAAGTTACAAGTGGCGTAAGGACTATCCACTTAACAGAGGTGTACGCATATTAACTGCTAAATTGTAAAATAAACAGACTATCTTAATATTCTTTCTAAACCATTCCGTTTAAACAAATCTATTCCACCAACGGTCTGGTATCAAAGCACTGACTGCATTTCACGTCCTTTTCAAATAAACTTATGTCCGTAAAACATTTTGATACATCAGTTTTACAGTGTAATATTTCTACAATATAGGCACGAATATGAAGTGTCATTAACAATAGTATAATGTAATCACTACAAACATTAACTAAACTAAATGAAAATCCTTGCACTTATACGAATTTGTCGCGTGTATGTAAAGGACAGACAGTTCTAAATACATTATTTTTAAAATTCCTTTTGTATGGACATGAGTGGGCCATTCTAAACTTTAATATATTCTATCACAATAAAATGACATCGCAAGTAATCATGGGCAATTTGTCCTAGCACGCTACACTAATGTTGCGTAACATAACATCGTGTATTCCCCGAAGGGCTAGACAGAGGATACACTCCTCTGCGGACTATCAATATATAAATATAACATGACATGTACATACATATATATTATGTTATGAATACATTTTTGCACAATACACTTGGAGTACATTATACGAAGAACATTAGAATATTAAAATACCCTCACTTTTAATGTAGGTAATGTGTCGGTTCAAATAGCATACAATTGGCACAATAAAATAACTTTACACCTGTATTTTTCCGAAGGAGTACGCAGAGTGGTTTACTACTCCCGCTATTCGCTAGAGATGTTATACGTCTAACGTAATAGGTGGTGAGCCTAGAACAGGTACCGAGGCACTGATATGATCAATACTCATTTGTTTCTTCATACACACATCAACACTGTCTAGGGATATTTTGAATTTACTCAATTATCTCAAAATTTATTAAATATAAGATACAACATGTGTATATTTTTATAAAGCCCATTTATCTGACTATACTCCAGAATAAAAAAAAAACCTTATTATTTTG
>DWJK01004070.1:0-12377 GCA_018248815.1 Croniades pieria auraria
TACATTTGATTACCGATCTTATATCTATACAAATAAAGTGGAACTTTATCTGCGTCGGTGTTAGGTTTACGATGTTTTGGACTTGAAGCGTGAGTGGAAAGTGTGTACGCATTTATTTTTGTACTCTTACAAGTGCACCGTTTCGAAAACTGTTCGAAACAGACGTTGCGTTTTGTTGCTAACATACAATTTTACGCTTTATCGCCTAGTGTATAGAGTTTGTGTTGGCGTGGGAGTTTATAGCCAGCCATTGCACAGATCGCTCCGTAAGAAATATTCAAGCGTTACTTGAGTTATGTTGAGAAAAATAGACGTACTGTGCGAAGATGCGGTACTCGCTGGTATTTATTTAAGCGAACTGGCCGTGTGGTCCGCGCTGACTTTGTTGTATCACAGCACTAGAACATTCCACTACTCGGTATTATATCAGTATGTATGCTTTTCACAACGCAAAACAAATGCAATATTGCTATTTCTCTCGTTCCTTCGCAACGGATATATTGCTTTCTATCTGCGACCTGTACGAAGGTCAAGTTTATGATCGTGCGTGGATGTGGATTTGTTTAGGTATATTATATATTTATTCAATCTGAAAGGTTTCATAAATGATCAACTCATAGTTCTATTACTGTAGAATTGTATATGTAATAAATTGCTAATATACCTAATATTTTCTCATAAACTCTCTTTTCGTGCTTTCTCCCTACCGCGTAAGGGACTTGGCGTGAAGATATGTGTGTTTTCTCACATGTTAACGCAGTGATAGCCTAGTGGCTTAGAATTCGGTCCGGGGGACCTGGGTTTAAATACAGTCTCGCAACTTCTCGAATAAGTTTGCGTTTTAATATTAGTCACACGCTGCGACGGTGAAGGGAAACGTATGTGGACCCGTGTACTTCTTGGAGTTTTGCATAATGTTCTGTGAGACATGTGAAGTTTGCAAATTTGCTCTTAGCCAGCGTGGCAGACTACGGCCTTAATCCTTCTCATTCTGACAGGAGGTTCGTGTCATACAGTGAACCGATAAAAGGGTGGACGGTGATGATGACAATGTATACAATGTAGAGTTTATAATTTATTTTATCAGCGGCCACAATTACTGAGCGTGTCATCGTTTAAAAATTCAGTTCACTTTTGCGGTTCAGTGTTTTTTCCTCCTTTATTGCAGGTTGCTAACGGTCCCGTCGGCGAAATGCACGCGACCCCACTAATTTGCATCCGTTTTAGGCTTTCAGTGTGTATAACTCGCAGAAGTTAACTAGGCGCATCTGATGATGACGTAATAGCTAGGAGGTACTAGTTGCATAAAAACCATTTGTGACAACATCTCGCACGTGCGTTTATTGACAGCTGACTGTCTGTACTGCAGGTGTCGGTAGGCGGAGTGATAGAGTGAGATGGGGGGCGGGAAGCGCATTCCTCGCGAGGAGTCAAGTTGATTTCTGCGCGTTGTGGTGTCGCCAATTGAAGCTATTGGGATTAGTGCCGTCGCTCGAGTTGGCTTAACGAGCTGGCTTCGTTAGACTCCAATGGGATGATAGTCGTTGAGGCTTTTGGAGAAAGGAAACTGATCGCTTGGACGTTGTCTTCCGTAATAATAATAATTATTATTGTTATTACGTCGTTGTCCCAGACCACTTATGGCATAGGTAGAGAGTAATATGTTATAGTAGTATATATCCGCTAATTAATAATAATATTAATGGAATAATGATACCTTGTGACTACTCACATATGTCTATCGGTTTAGCAATCGATTCGAGTAATCGATTAGCGAAACAATAAAATCGATTCCTCGTTTAACTCCAGTTCACCCGATATCAGGTACGTCGGTATAATCAGTAATGAGTGTTCATTTGACCATATACGCGCAGTCTCGCCGATAACGAGTTCATTTGCCACCACCCAGGGGTCGGCCGGACCTTCGGGTGGCGAGCCGTGCCCGCGTGGTCCACTGCGAGCTGGTGGCGATAACCGAGGAGCAGTGAGCGACTTTATCACTGCTTACTGTGAAACAGACGGCAATAATAATAATAATAATTATTATTATTATTGTTTATTGCATCACGTAACGTTCTAAGTAGTGTATACAAAAAGCCCAGTTAAGGCCTAGTGACATTTTTTACCAGTCAACCCTTGGTGATGATGGGACATTGGTTGATGGTAGTAACTTGTAAAATGTTGGGACATTTGGACGGTCGTCTGATCCAAATTAAGCAGAGTTTATAGTACAGTAACGTGGTAGCTGTTAAAACTGTATTCGTACCTGTCTAAATACAAAAAAAATGTTCTCAAGGTCATCATCCAAATGTGTATTTACCTTAGTTGGAAATTGATAACAAAACCCAGCATCAGATCAGATCTTTCTAATAGCTATCATGTTCGATGAATCAGTCAAATAGTGTATAGTAGTCGCAACATTGTGTTTAAAAAATATAATAATGATCGACCCATTTATCATTCCACTGTTGGAATATGGGTCTCCTCTCATATTGAGAGGGTTAAGGCCGTAGACCGCGACGCTGGCCAAGTGCGGGTTGGTAGACTTCACACCCCTTAGAAATATTGTTTTTTATAAATACTAAGGTGTGCAGGTTTTCTCACGATGTTACCCTTCATCGTTAGCAAGTGATATATAAACTTAAAACGCACTTCTGTAAGGAGGTGCGCGCTATGGATTTGAACCCAGCACCGCCGTAGTGACAGGCTGAATCCTTAACCACTAGACTATCACTGCTTTTTTGCTGCTGTATTGCAATTGTGTTTCTTATCATAAAAAGCGTTATTTTTCTGCAACTAATAAAGAAAACATTCTTATATCACTCCCTTTCTTATAATCCCTAACAAAGAAACATTCTTACAATACAAACATTCTTATAATCCCTAACAAAGAAAACAATCTTATATCACTCCTCGCTCGCTGCCGACGGTCCGACTTGTGACTAAGCGTAGCCGTTGTACTGTATAAGGCGCGACGCCGTGGGTGCAGTCGTTGTTCCCGCGCGCTGCCTTTCTCTCGCCGAGCTAGACAGACCCGTTCGCGTTTAGAAACGCCGGTAATCCTCTAAATGAATGTCGTCATCGGTTCGCACACATCCATTCTATCAATATGTTTAATGTTACAGCATTAGGTTGGTATGTACGTATTGGTTCGACACAGTGGCTGAAAATTACGACCAAACAGACAGACAATTCGTAGTTATTATATTTACACTAGCGGACCCGGCAGACGTCGTCCTGCCCGTAAAAGCAGTTCACAGTAAATATGTTAATTTAAATTAAAAATTAAACTTTTTTATTTTGTGATTCCATAATTAATTTTAATGAATCCTCGTTTGTGTAAAAAAATAAATAAAAAAAATAGTAAGGACCGCTCCAAGTTATGTAATCTTGTCAATTGTTCAGCAAATTAAATTTGGTGACGCACCGACTGCAGCGCCACCTTCTGGGTCCATTTGTCAATTCAAGCCTTGCAGGCATCCACTCGAAAGTACACAAAAATGTTATTAAAATGGTTCTATGATATAAATAGCCACTCCACCTACCGGGTCTAAAAACCGCTTCTATAACGTTTATACGTAAAACACTTATAAATAAAATTAAATAAATGAACACGCGTAAAATAAATCATGGTTAGAAATCGAAACACAGCGCCAACTAATTTGTTATCTAAATTAAGTAGGTGTGTGACCAACAGATTAGCGAACATCGCCATCTGTTGGAAACTTAAAAGATTAATCAACATTATAATGATTTGTTATACAAAAAAAATTGCAATAAAAAAATCGAGGTCGTTAATCGAAATAAAATATAGTCTATATTTTAAGTTGGATAAAGTTAGATATCTGTGCGAAATTTAATTAAAATCGTTCCAGTGCTTTCGGAGATTAGCCCGGAAAAATAAAATTGTGACCCGAGGTTTTTACGTATAAAGATGAACGTTTAGTATAATATAAAATATGTACCCTATACTGTAGCCTCAGCAACACGTGGCGGTACGCGAGTGTGGCGTGAAGTATATTGTACATTATATGAAACGTTTGCACTTTTAACATAGCGCTCTCTATTGGATACTCACTTAATGCAGCCGGCCAATTACCTGACAATGCCATCTGTTAGAGTCTTACGGAACTAACAGATAATAAACTCAATTCCCCATAGGAAAATTAAAATCTATAAATTGAGATACAGACTATCCTATCTTTCAAGTTGGATCAAACTGAACAGAGTGTGGAAAATTTGATTAAAATCGTAGTTTAGGAGTCCCTCGCGGACAAACAACGTGGTACGGAATTTATATATAAAAAGATATGAATAGTACGCAATACATATGCATATATGTTCGTCATATATTACAATTTTCGTTTGTTGCGCCCATCAAAGAGTATTCTACGGGTATAAATTAGACTACCAGAGATCAGAGCGGAGGCCGCCTAGCTTAACTTGCCTTCGATGTACGAAAAAAAAGGTTAGCAAGCGGATGTTACTAAAGGTAGGGTTGCCATCATTACATAAGGATTTTGCTCAACTTATCGGGGGTTTAATTAATATTGTATGTGGATGGCACCTAAACAATATTGGCCAGTCGTTCTTATTTATCTATTTACCAATATTATATAGAACAAGGTACAGGCTGGGATTCAGTAAAATTTATTCTAGATCAGAATATAGCGTTCTTGTCTGTTTACATGAAAATGAACGCAATTTTTATTTGCCTCTTGTATAATTAAATTCCTTTTTCGTTTGTCCGACGTTAAATTCGTTTTTGATAATTGCAATCAAAACGACACCGGAGCTTAATTAACGTCTTTCAATCAAACACCGTTTTAATGTAAACAAACATCTGGTTCATTTTATTTGATGAAATGAAGTTATAGCGTGAAAAAGTGCGGCGGAAACGAATATATAAAAAAATGTGATTAATTCAACTAATAGTATAATGTAGAAAAATATTGCTGTATCTCTTCATCGTTGATGATACCTTATAACCACTTTTGGAGACATCTCTCCTCTCAAGATGAGAAGAAGTTAAGTCCCTGGTCTGCCACGCTGGTCAAGTACTGGTTGGAAACTTTGTTAGGCCCTTCCAAGAAAATAGTTCTTTTACAGTATTTGAGAAAACGATGTCATGCATGTTTTGAAGTGAGTTGTGGGTCAGATTTCGAGGATATACAAGGTATAGGTTTTACTGATGCACAGATATTAGACAAGAAAATTTGAAAAAACAGTATTTTTAAAATAGGCATTGTGTAGTTGGATCTCATAGTGTCGTGGCTAATAAAAATACATAAGATAATCAAATCGATCCATTGTTGAAGGATAGTTGCCATTTACAATTGTCTCCAGCACCCGACATCCCTGGTGCGACACGAAAATAAATCGGCGCTGCGAACGTGGGATACGTTTGGTCTGTTAATAGGATTAATTAGTTTCGTGGTCCAGTGGCCGGCCAGCTCGCCTTCAGATCTAGACGTGACGGATCCAATATCTCTACTGATCGCGTATGTTTGAAAGGAACGTTCAAGCAACGACAGCGAAGTCCGAAACAGCCAAACATACGCGATCAGCAGAGAAATTGGATTTTAATTGCTGTTATCGTTGACTATTGTTATTATATCATTTTGCTAAGTTCTTTAAAGGGTAGGCAGGGCGTATCGAGTACCAAATATAACTATCCCTAAAGAGCTGTCATGCTTCTTCTACGTTCATTACTCTTTTGATACGCACACTCTGAATTCGAAGGCTTCTGACTTAAGTCGAGGGAGACCAAGACTCTATCTTGACCAAATAGTTTAGATACCAATTCATTAGTTTTATTGTAAACAACTTCACTCTTGTTTTTCCCCGGAGGGATAGACAGAGGCGTGTGACACTCCAACTTTGCACCAATCATGTTATTACATAAAATAGTTTTGGGTGTGAGTGTGTTGCGATAATTATTTAATTTGTAATAATATTGTATATTTCTACGCGACTGTACCCCACAGTGTGTCAATGTGACGGTAGATTGTGTATGAACTCGCTGGGTATGGAAAAATCGTCAAACGCCCAACTGCCATTTGTTTGCGTGTGATGATTCATGCGACTCCGTCGACCTAGCTAATCTGTGAGCCAGCATACACACACACACACATGTGTGTATATGCGTGTGTAACTTTCCGAGGAACTTTGGTTCGAGTTATCAACAGTGACTTTCAGATGTAATTGACGTTCGGCAAGTTTAACGCCTGTTCCTGGAAATAATTGCATTGTATCGTCGGTCGCAAAGATGTTTTGCAGCGCGACATGTTTTAACACTTTATCTGTTTTATTTTTTTATTTATCTATTTTGTCATTGTGGTGTATGTTTGTTCATTGTTTGTAAATATTTTGTTCCTGTTAATATTGCCCTTACTCACGTATAAGTTTTTTAGAGTTATCAACACTAGGTTCCTACCTATCCGAGTTTCTTCTTATTCAGTTCCCGCCTGTCACGGCATAGTTATGGCGGAAATGGCTTTGTCCCTTTCCATTTATGTTGGTTTCAGTCAGTCATCCATGTTTCTAGTGTAAAACATTTTATTTTGTCGTGTAATAAACGGAAGACGTACGTATTCGTTTACCGAATGTCCTATTGCGAGGGGAAATAGGTGCATAATGTATACAATACTATTCTGTAATATTTTTTACAGAAATTAATTGTATCGTAATATTGTATCGTATCATTTAATGGTTGAAATTTAAGATATTCGATTTTCGTTCCTTAAATACTAAAATAATTAATTTGCTACTGAAGTTATTGTCTATAATATTATATTTAGAAAAACGTGTAACAATTGACAGTAATGTCACCCTCAGTAACCACTAAGGTTGTTTTAAAAGGGGTATTTCTACCGCTTCTTAGTTCGGCGTTCCCCGAGTACCTGCAGTTAAGTCGCTGGCGGCAATTGGCGACTCGGTTCCGAAATAGAGAGAACGCCGCCGCCGCGATAATGGACTGCGTATTGTCCTCAATTGGGTCACGAGGAAGGAGGTCTGCAGATAGAGAATTTTACCAGATCACAGTCACATCCAATTCGGGTTACATTTTTGTACGTTTAGTTCATTTTCGAGGTCTGTTACTGCCCCAGGTTGAGGATGTGGTACTTATGGTGTTATTATACCTTGGGATCACAGCACATATTGCCATTTGTTTCTAAACTGGGCAGAATCTGTGCTGTGGTAACCGGATAGCTGACAAAATATAAATATACATTTCTAAATGTTTACCTTCTTATACATGAAGATAATTTTATAATCAGATACAAAAAACACTCGCATTATTTCCACGATTATTTTTTCTATGTAGGAATCTAACCCACCACCTTTCGATACAACTCAATGGTAACATCACAACGACCCCTAGCCGCGCCCGCCACACGGGCGCGATGCATAGAGACAGAAAGATCAGCGGGGTCGTCGGCCGCGCGTTATGCGTTTATAATGAGCGCACTGTTCGCGTTGCGTGCTAACGAGCCCGGCTGGCCCGGTAATGATGAAACCGTAATCGTGTACGAGCGTCGAATTCGCGAGTATGACGCATCGCGTTCATGTTTCCGACGTCTCCTATGAAGACAGGTATGTCATCAGAAGCAAGAGTCGTTGCGTGGCTCGTTGTTTTTAAAGTACGGTTGCGTTGGAACGTGGTCAAAATGCTTGTTAATAGTTGTTCATAATTCCACCGGCAAGGGAACAATAATCACCAGCTTCAAAGACAGTCAGTACGGTAAGATGTGAACCACCCTTGAACTGAACGGCGATAGGTTTGAAGTATCCTATGAAAAATATGTCATATGCATATATTATACGTGTGTGACAAGATCACACACGCAGTTCGTGTGACCATGAAACGAATAGACGTAACGTATTAAAAATAGATTTATTATTAGTCAGTTTCGAGGTCTGTCGGGTGCTCACACCCCGTTGTTTGTAATAAAACACGGTTCTCGCACGTCCGTCTGTCCGTCAGTGGCGGCTCACTTTTCAAAGTTCTCAGGATAAACAAACACGCCGGGGTGGGTGGCTGGCCACTCGCCGGGATCGATCTTCGTATCGAAGGATAGATGAAAGCGAATCCGTCGTGGAAATGGGACTCTCCTGAGTTCATTCGGCACGTTGCTCCACTGTGCACTGCTGGGAATATGGGTTGATAGTCAATTTTATTGACGGAAGTTTTTTAATGGTCCTGCAGGATTGTGGGTTTGTGGAGTTGTGTGACTGTCGTATAGAAGCAAGGCAGTGAATGAATGTATGAAAGTGATCATACATGGATAGATAAAGAAAGCACATTTATCAATATGTGTTAACAGTCAAATCGAATGTCGGAAGCTTTTTAATAGTACCCAAGGTTTCTAGATTTATTCATTCGTGTCGACTTCAAATCTAGTTCGAATGAATAAAAAAACTGGACGAGGATAGATAATGAATAAAAGTAACAGGAAACTATTAAAGAAACAAAAGAATATTTAGTGACGTATTGTTAATTAACACATTGATATTTTTTAATAAAATGAAAATGATTCTGTGCTGTCGAAAGTAAGACTACTAGACAATTTTGTCAGTTTAATACCGTTACCATCGTTCATAAACGCATGTAAGGTGCAAGAGAGCGAGTTAGAACGTTGAATACGAGGATGAGGTGGGAGAGGGAGTCTTCAGAGTAACCTTGACGTTACATCACTCTGCAAATAGAGAGATGTGACACTGGTGTTAGAGAGAGATCATTGCTTATTGTGAAATGCAATTTGTTTTCTTCTCGAATATTATCGTTTCTTGACGAATGCGTGCATGAATGATTGAGTGCTTGTCAGCGGTGGACAGAGAGGTTCGTGCCAGTCGTCACTCTAAATATAACATTAGTGTTATTATTGGCCTTCAAGGAGGGTCGTGGAATATTATTTATGTTGGATGCGCGCGCCCTTGACATTGGCTGGCTCCGTGTCGCTGACCGGCGGCGGCGTGTTCCTACCGTTGTCGGCTGCGTCGTTCGTTAATTCCCCGTTCAAATATGTTTTATGATACCTAAATCCACGAACAATTGTTTTGGTCGGAATAATTTTATCGTGCTGTGTTTTTGTACCTTTTTTTAAATCGTTCCTCACACTGTTAAAGTTCTGCGATTGCATACGTGACGTGTGTTTGAGTGTGAAATTTAATGGTTGAAGGATGTTTTTGGGCATTTATGTACGAGTATCTTTTTAACAGTTGCCTTATTGTTTATCAGCTGTGATATTACCTTGGTACAATCTTTGCCTGGTACTGTATCATATGGTTTCAGTATATTGTCATTACCAATTGGTTAAATATCCATAGATTATTTTATCTTTTTGGGTCATTCGATCAACTAAAACACAAGAGCTTTGGTTTTAATCTGAAGGAAATTCTACACTTACATCTTCTTGTGATTTTTTAACAGTACTTTTACGATTAATTTGTCGATAATTTTTGTACACCGTTCATTATGACCAAGTTAAACCAGTTATAGCTTTATGCGATCCATTGCACCTGTCTAGAAACAACAAGTGAACATCAAAGCAAAGGTCGCTCGTGATTATGTTCCAATGCACTGTGGATTGCAAGCGCCGCTCCGGCGAGGACAGTGAGGGTAGTATTCATATGCACGGCGTCTCGTATACATATGTATGCGCCCTTTAACATTTTCATACTCTAATCCTTTGTTTCTGTGCCTCTTTATGAATTGATATCGCTTGAAAAAACATCGCGACAAAACCTACCACACCTCAAAATACTTAATCCAACGCTATGTCCACTCTGCCAATCTGTATCTGGTCTGCGTGATAAATATTGGATTTAATCCGCGTTATTTTGATAGAAGATCACTCAGATCTTCAGATCTAACAGCAGAATAATAAATTGTTAAAAAACGTAGGGACTGTAGTCAATGGGAATCCTTAGCATCTATCTAATCTTACGGGAAGGAAGTATGACAATAAATAACTTTTTGCTGATGCAGCACCCTGTATTCCTGCATCCTGTACACTGTGAGCGTTGTTCGAGATCTTTGTCAATCTGTAACCCGCACAGATTCCCCAAGTTGTCGGCTATTGGTGCAACTACGCCCAACACGTGTTGCGCTGTCCGTACGTCCCGTTACAATAATAGTATTAGCTATTATCTATCAGGCAGCCGCCACGTGCGCCCGCGCCGCGCCACACGCAGCGCGCCCGTCAACAATGTCAACTGCAACGTCGCTTGCGATTCTGCGCATGAGAGATACTGCAGTTATTATTATTCTTATATCACGTTTGGTATCTTTCGAAGTACGCTAAGGGCATCGAGTGCCAAATAAATCTGCCTATCCAGTGTGTTGGACTACACACTAGTAGTCTCTTATCCTTAGTTTTAGGTGCTGTGCTCAGTTCAAACTAATATTAATCTGATGAGCAAAACTATTTGTTCTATGTACGGGTAAAACCTATAAGAGTCTGTGTTTAACATATTGTATGTCAATTGTGCAGCTGTCTGGTTACGATCACGGAGACTGCCTAGTTTTGTAACAGGTGGCCGCGGGTGGGGCTGTCTCCGGATAGTGTTTTTTATTATTACCAATAATAATTATTATTCTCTTCAGACATTTTGTCGTTGAACTGCGAATATTTACGTACGGGTCAAGTTACCTGTTTTCGAAATATTGTATTCGATGATTACAAATGACGACTGTTCCTGCCGTTGAATATTTTTCATTAACCGAAATAATGACTGTTAAAAATGTGTCTACATTGCGATTGGAAAACATGTTACCACAAAATTCCATTCTGTTTTCTGCCAGTCGGTAGCCAGTAATTTTCAAATTGGTCACGTCCACAATGAGCTCTATGAATTACGAACGATGTCACATGACATATTATGCTCGTTCATTTTGAATTGGGTAAGAAACTTCAATGGTATGTATTGGTAATGGAATGAACTCAGAGTATAAGTGATTTACGTTTATTCGCCATTCATTCTTCATGTAAAGAAACGCAAAGAATGTCCTGGTCTAATCGTTGCTTATCTTCATTAGGTTTTTTCATCTTGTTAAGTGCTAGTATATATATAGCATATATATATATACTATATATATAGTATATATATAGTATAGTATAGTATAAATACCATATAAGTATGGCTTGTTATGTTACTGTACGTTAGTAGAACAGATTGAAAATATGAAAATAAAAAAATTTAATTTCAATATCATTATTTTCGTTAAATTATCATCCTTATCGTCTTTTTAATTTTCTGTCTCTTTCGTTAATTTGTAGGGTGTGGCAATGATTGGTGAATAGTACAGATTTCTTATTGATTCCTGTTTCTGTTGTTCGTTGATTTCTCGACTCGGTTTGTGTCACAACTGTCCCGAGCGCACTATGAGTAATGTACATTACCACCATTAACGGCTGCCTATTTACATTTACATCTGCCGGTTCCACGTGACACCGCTGAGTCTCCTCGATTGACAAGTCGTCGATTTCAAAATTCTTAATTCACTTTCCGGTACATATATGTTTACCTACATTATGGACGTCGAAATAATCAAGGTTATCATTTTCGTTAACTTGAACCAATGGGGTCTCCGTTGGTTCAAGTTCAAAAATACAAATTCCATAATGAATACAAACTCCATAGTTTTCATTTTAACAAAGCGACAGTAGGTAATTCTAAAGCAACGAGAGTCTAGCACGAAGTATGAAGGTACTTCTACAATGCGCATTAAACAAAACATCGTCTACGATTCGTTTGCATTTAAATTGTTGCAGCGTTGTTCATTATATATCATACGAAAGTGTATGTTTACTTTGGTAACTATCAGTGGGTTCGGTTCCCAGCGAGCTCGCCTCCCGCCGCTGGCTGCTGCGTGCTCGCCGGATATTGCCTCGTGTGGAGCCGGTTCCGCGAAACGCAATACCCACTTGTACGAGAGCCTATTATTACATCTACTTTCACTAGCCGAGATGCACAGACGGACGACTTATTGTATGTGTGCGTTTATAGAGCGCGAACTACTTTTGTCTAATGCCTCCTCACTTCGCCCCGTACCATGCCTACCTACCTCTGCGTCCTTACAGCCAGTATGTTCTTTGTCTTCTTTTTCTTGTTTCACGTTCGCTAATATTTCAGAAGCAATATTTCGACGTGAAAATGTTTTCAGTGATAGCGGTCGTACAGTTAATGAAGTTGTTGATCTAGTTAGAAGGCTGTTGGAGGCACACGTGAATTTTTGCTGAAAGATTCCATTAGTTATATTATGGATTTTGGCTGATTTCCGAAAAAAGATATCTGTTTCATCATCATCATCAGCCTGCTCCCGTCCACTGCTGGACATAGGCCTCTCCAATGGCACGCCACTGAGCTCGATC
>DWJK01004071.1:0-12377 GCA_018248815.1 Croniades pieria auraria
CTTCTTCCCAGCAGCGGGCAACTGAAAGAACAGTTCATGGTAAATAGCAGTTCAACTAAAACAATCAACATTTGAATGTCATAAAATCAAATAAATTTTCGGCTCAACTGACTCTCAGTAGCATGTACAGGGGAATATATAAGCAATGCCTTTCTGGACAAAAACCTTCTTCACAGCTTTATAAATAACGGTTTCAATACTAATTATAAGAATGAATAAAATCTTGGCACATCTTCACATACAGCCATCCGATCCCAAAGAAGGCGAAGCTCGTGCCAAGGGTGATCAGATGAGTAATTAACTACATACAAAAATTCACTTATGTAGCTCAAAACCCAGAAACGTAATAAGTACTTATACATATTTACGAGTATGTCTCAAGTATTTATTCCAAGTGGAAATCGAACCCGATTCCGATTTTAATAACCACTAAACTCTCTTTCGTTCTTTCGACATTCGTGTGCTCATTTTCAAGCTATGGCTAAATGGACTGAATGCCCATTTACATATCATTTGAAAGGGTCTTTAACCTTTCGCGATTCGTAATATCTGTACAAGTACAATAATTGTATATCCGAAAAGATTTAGATATTCAAAGTTGAACGGATCTGGTACAGAAATGTGGGAATAAATCAGAGGGCATTTCCATTGAATTTAATATCTGAATTCCTTTGCACTCCGACCGGATGTACGTCAGCGTGGCTGCATATATTGAACACTGGCGAATATTGAAAGAGCTAGCCTGGTTATTCTAGCAATCTCTCATATAGAGTTCAATAGATGTATGAAGGGAGTAACTGTAGAACGTATGAAATTATTCCAACGTTACTGCTGACTTACTAACAGTGGAGTGGTCTATTTAAGCACTTTTTGAATCTCTTTCTCTTATGGAATGGTTCGCGATCGCTTCTTAAGTATGAAAAGACTAACTATGACTTTCTTAAAGATTGCGTGATACTTAATGTCGTCACGCTAGACCCTTACGGGGTAGGTAGAGAACATCAAGAGCCAAATGTCTTTATCCATACACATGGGAAATGCTTCTTCTACCTATAGCACTCTCTTGACACACACGTCGGTTTTGGAAAAAAGAAAGTTGTGGGATAGTGGTAACAAGTATTAACAGTCATTATTGTTATACCATCATGCCAGATCACTTATGGGTAGGTAAAGAGCGGTGAGTGCCAAAAATGTTAATTGATACACACACATTATAGTTCTTCTGCATAAATCACTCTCGTCAATACAGGGCGGTTTTCATGAAAAGAAACGATAGGGATTGAGATAGGGAGAATTAAATTTCCAAGGATATAGCAAGATTTTCTCAAATCGTCGTCTGCAGCCGCCGCATTAACAAATCGCACGAGAACGAGATACTTCCCACATACATTTGCATTTAAATCCGGCCTCGGCCAAGAATGCTGGAATATGCACATAAAATTTAGTTACTCCAACATTATATCACAGCTGTAAAATTGAAAAGACGAGACCCAAAACGGAGCGAACGAGTGAACTGAACGTACGGAGAGCAATTACAAATACAGGCGAAAGAGTTAGGTACCTACTCGCGGTTCCAGAATTAATTTTGCGTTTAATTTTTATACAGCAGCTTTAAGGTTTTACAGCTGGGAACAAAACCGGGCTTGGTGTTGTCTTATATTGGAATTTTCATTACGTTATTGCAGGAGGTCTGAGTAAAATAGGGATTTTACGTGAAAGAAGACTTATAATATTTAGTTCTTTCGGATTAGGCGGTTATAAAGTTTCCAAAAACGGCTTGCGAGTGTGAAGCGAATGATGAATGCAGAAGCAGTACATTAGGTCTAAAGGATAGACATTTTGGCGATCCATGCTCTCTGCTCACTTCGTAAGGGACCTGACGTGATACTATAAGTATAATGAACTGGTTATTTCGTTGTGAATCTTAACTGGATAATGTTACAAGTATGAGAACGGGTCGACGGGTCTCTCACCACTAATTAAGAGCATAGTTACAGTCCAGGACGCCATTATTATCGCGGGCATCCCTTTCAGTGCTAAATAAAGATTTTCTTTCTTCCCTTCTTTTCTATTGCAGTCACATCTTTCTTTCCTCGGTGGGAAATATGAAAGGAATATAAAACGTGAAGTAATATAGTTTAATGGCCCACTAGCGCGGCGCCCGGTCTTCGTCAGCGAATAAGTGAAATACACTTTTAGTATTTTTTTTACATGTTTCGTCGTTCCATCAATATTTATGTTATCTTATTTACGGATGTGTTCCATAACTTGAGTCATTTTGATAACTTGTAGTTCGATTTTAATAATAAAAAAACCTTTATTAGAATTTTTCTTTAAACATATTTAAAAAATAAGTTTTTAATTTTTATTTATTGGTTAGCAAGTTCTGTTAAAATTTGGTGATGTTTTCACAAAGGTTATGAAAATATAGATGTAATAACCTCTTAATATAATCGATAAACATGAATTTATATAATTTTATAATATATCCACGAGTAATTCTTAAGAAACTCAAGCGCCAAGTTTAATTCCTCGAAACGTAAATAATACATATATTGAGTCGTTACAACATTTCGTATAGCGACATGGACACAATTCAACAGACATTTTACGATAATAGAGTTTGTGTTTGAAAATCGTTTTGCGGCGCAGTTTCTTGGGTTATTATTGAAATTGATGTTGGTTTTGAAATAACTACGCAGCTAGTATTTATATTTTCAATTACGTTGCCGTGGCCTGTGTTTGTTTATGGTCCTGTATATTTCGGAGGAACGTATGACGCTCTTAAATTGCTCTAGGATTTGTTCAAACGATGTGACATTTTTATATTGTTTTTACAGTAAACGACCGGCCGACAGATGTTTATTTATCACTAACGCTTTCAACTACAGCCTTATTAAGGATCTATAATATACGCTAATACTACCAAGAAGTCGAGTTTTTCCTAAACATATGCCTAAAGCCGAAACTCCAAAACAATGATTGTTTAGCGACAATAAATTAAATAAATGAGTAATACACGTAATAAAATAATTCCGCAGTCACACCAAATATATCTTTATTTGTCTTTGTTTACTGTGCTTTCTAACGCCAGAGGTCTGGACCATACTCAACTACGTTGCTCGGGAGCTGATTGGCGGAAGTACAAGTTAGTGGCCACTGCGTCGGATGTTTTAACGTCTATAAAGCCTCCGATATGGCATAACGATTGTTAATTAACGATTGGAACTGACGACTACGTGTCATGCTTTTAGAATGATGAAAACATTCATTAAATTAAAAGTCTGCGAAAGATTGGAATGCCTGGCACGCATCTACTCGTATTTCTCCTGGTTCGTACAACTTGAAATAGTTCGAAACAAGATTGAATACGCATTTTCTAGGTAAGAGTGCTACATTATTGGCTACATCTCACTTACCGCCAAATAAATTTGTAGTCAAACGCGAATCTATGAAGTTGAAAAAACACTACTAGTGTTCAATGAGCTATGAGCCGAAGGTATCCGATGTAGCTTTATTTGACAGACCGTTTGTAATCTGCAATCGCGCTAGGACTACGCGCGCTTGGTTTTTAGACTTTTTCGTTTACTGTCCCTTTTGAGCCGACATGTACGACTGGTCCGCGCGCTGGGTCATATCGCTATGAACTTTAGCTATCCGTAACTTCTGCATTCTCCGTCCTGCTCGAGGTCGATACGATCGCTGTAGCCACACTGGCAAATAAACATTACGCGAACATTTCCAATTACATAAACAAATTTCTGCATTGCTGAACGACTCTATGCAATGTAGAACTTTATTAATTTATATGCAGACCGTACGATACTTCCGTAAATAATATTTCTTCTCTCATTTTCCGCTCACCGACATTTCAAATGCTCTTGCAACTACATTGAGAGTCAATTAAAATATTAATACATCAGTGAACAATATTTTTTTGATAGCGCGTTGGTACATTTTGTTTTATGAAACGCGAAGAATTCAGTTTTTCTTTTTCAATTTTGTTATTACATATGTAGATATTCAGATATCGAATAAAACCTCAACCCGCCAGTACAACCTGTGGTCTCCTATAAAAAATCCCCTATGATAGTGTACGGTAGGGCTCTTTAGGGGAGGCTTATATGACCCTAGTGAACTGAGACAGGCTCATAATAATGATGATGATGATGAAACCTCAGAGAGCATGGTATATTAAAAACGATATTTCATGTTATACATGGTTTTGAAATGAGTAGAAGCGTTTTTCAATAAGACCGAATTGACTGCCCCATTGGTCTAGTGGTTGCAAACGCGACTGCCGTTCGGGAGATCCTAAGTTTAAAGCGCGGTCGGGTACTATTGGATTTTTCTAATTTAGAGTTTCTAGTAGTGCCTGGGAGTCTGGATCTGTGCCCGGTGGATGGCAATAGACTCACCACCTATTCCATGGGGCGTAGACGTAACTGGTGAAATGTGGGAGTGTAATACTCCTCTGCCTATCTCTTCGGGGATTACAGGCGTGATGTTACGTTATTTGATGTTACCGAATTGGTGTTTTTGGAGGCATATTGTACGAGCATATTCCTGCGTTAAACTAACCGCTGCTATTAACAGTTGCTAAATCTATGTCGGATGAATTAAAACCATATTAGTACTTGTTTCGAACAATAGGTTCAAGCAGCATGTATTCAGGTATATTTATAAAAATCGTTGCGACAGACGAACATAAGCATGCAAGTCTGTCCACCTGCACTTGGCCAGAATCTATCCGCAAGTGGCAGATAGAACTTTTTATTCTGAGAAGATAACAGTGTCCAGCAGTGAACCGGCAAAAGGGTTGATGACGATGATGATGAATCATGCAAGAATACCAGATCAATATTGAATAAAACTATACAGAATTGTTATGTATTTATTATGTGTCAAGCGTGTTTTGTCCTTCATGTTACACACTCAAAACCACTATAACATCGGTTATCCATTTGTATTGCCTTTGTCGTTTTCATCAGTGACTTGAATCTCGCATTTATTTCTCTGTTTCACCCTGTTCGGCATTACCTGCAACAATTAATATTATTTGAGTGAGCTATAGAATAACAAGTGAAGCATAATTTTCCGAAAACTTAAAATTTTATTAAAGGAATGGTACATTTTTTGTCAACAATTTCTTCTCGGAAATGCAAGAAATTCTGAAGATATATCTGCTCTGTTAAAACAGTAATGGAACATTTTAATTTACGAATAAACTATAGTATAGCTATATCTTATAAACTGTTGTATCTCTGTATATTTCCCTTGATAATCAAGAACTACCACAAATCTTAAAATTTGTCTAAGAAACGTCACCAAATCAAAACAGGACTTGTTCCTAGGGCTTGGCGCGATTTGAATTTTCTGCTGTCGACTTTATTGACGATTTAACAGACTACCACAACAACAAGTTCTGATGATAACAAAATTTCTGATGATGATTTTGATCAATATAAAATAGTTTAGAGTCCTATAAATATTTACTAATAATATCCAAGTCTGGGTTTAATCTTCAAAGTTATCTACTTGCTTGTCCTTAATAATCATATTTGTTTTTTTTTGCTTGCTTTAATAGCAGCGTGCCACTGTTAATAATCTTTTGCTTATTCACCTTTTTAAGTTTAAACTGCTCTCTATTAAAATATTAAGAAAAGACCGAACATTACTTTGAATTAAAAACTCAAGGCGTAGAGGATTTAATTTGAATTCTCTTTACGCGCAAGATGCTGAAAATTTATAAAGTTACAAAAACTGAGAGCCTCTAGTTATAAAAGCCCATAGTTTGGGAATTGTCTTCAAGAATCGAATAAGGTTTGTTTTTGAAAGGCATCTCTCATCCAGCACCAAATTAATGTTTTCGTCGTTCAAATTAGATAAACTAATTCGGCACTTCGAATCAAGTTTCCATCTACTCGTATTTGTTACGCCAAAGAATCTATTTTCTGTGTAGGAACTCAATCAATAAGGCTTACCGATTGTGTTCGTAGTTTTAGTGTTTCGGCTACACGTAGGTATACAAGATCTGAACAAATCAACTTAATTTCGTCGGCTAATGGAAACTTTTCTTCTGTGATTAATTCATTAAATAGTATTTTCTTGTTAGGTACATACATAATAATTTTTGGTTTTCAGTTTTTGAATTCAGGTTGCATACAAGAGAATATATAAATCAATTTCTGAATTTGTGCTTCCCAAATCACTCCCATTAATCCCATTATATACTTTCATCGTATAGTTACATGTTTTATATATGTGGGTTTCTGCCATTGCTGCTTCTGGTACTGCCGCGAGGTGTTGGATTTCCTTAGTATTTTAGTAAGTTCCTTTTCTTTGTGATTTTAGTATCACATCAAGTGATTCTTATTAATATTTGTTTTCCCACCTCTATTACTTAGATGTTTCATTACTTCTCAGAACAATCTTATCTTATTTAATAGCGCGACCTTTAGCCAGATTTCATTTGGAGCGTGTTACGCTGTCTAGTGGTGTAATGAAAAAAAAATATGGAAGAGCCAACATCGCTTATAAGAATGTATTTTTTTGCTGATTTTTCCGACTGCCTGTGGTGTACGATACACGACTACTATTGTTTTCATATTTTGGGCATTTATACGTTGAACCTACAAAAAGATAGCTGCTTTCGCATATTTGTAATCTGAAGCAGCACGAATATCGTTTCTGCGATATCGTAAACTTTAACCATGAGGGACACTTTACTTTCCGAGATGAACGCATGAACGGGATGTACTATTTTAACTTTTTTTTTCGAAATACTGTGACATATGTCCGTAGTATCTCTTGGTGACGAAAAAGTGAGTTCATCAGAGCTCAAGCGTCAAGTCTTCACTTCCTCTGTTGTTAGTATTACGATAACATTGTACACCGGTACATGTAACAGTTCTAATAAGGCTCGTCTAACGTGTAGAATGTCTTCTTTGTTGTTACTGTTTTCGACATTTCGGATTATGTCCCCGAAATACTTAAGAATTGTGATTGGAATGGTCGAGGATAATTTTTCTTTAATATTCTCTTTAGTTTGAAATATTGATGTTATTATAACTATGCCAGATGTTGTTATAACTATGTCAGATCCATGATAAAGGAGAAATTTTCTTTCAAAGATCTCTTAATATCTCTTCTGCTTTGGTATTAGTAACGAGTTACGGTCAGGTGGCCGCGTCATATAATCGGGTAACAATAAAAGAATGTTGTGATTCTTTCGTCGTTTTCGGTTGAACAAACCCCTAAGGTTGTGTTCGGAAAAAATCCAATAAGTAGTAAGCCCGTCCAGGGGAATTCAGTGGAAGTTTGATTAAATAGAATTTGCATGAGATCCGCACACCATCTGCTCTTGTAATATATTTTTAATTTATACCCCAAAAGTTGTCAGGCCCACGAGATTACCGGGATACGCTTGTTTAAAATTATACGCAACTTTGTTAAATAATTTCCTTAGAAACAACGTCCTTCACTCAATCTTTCTTGGGAACGTGAATGCCAGACGGCCGGGGTCGAAAATTCGGAAATATAGTAAGAGTAACTGGCAAGACGGATCACTTACCTGCTTTTATTAAAGGTCGTCCGCTAAAATGGCTCGCTCCGTGAAAGCCGCCCAGTGCATCTGAACAAGAGTATTGTAATTAATTGTACGAACAGAAAAGTTAAACATATTTGTAACTGTTCGTGTATCTTCATCTTTAGGTGAAAAAACATCAGTAAATAAATTATAAGACATAATTAGACTATTATTTATCAAAATGTATTTCAATAGATCTCTTTGCGAAGATACAGAGAGATTATACTGGTGTACAATCATACTATCACAGCTACATTGCTTCTTTATTTTAAAAGCATTTTTTTAACCAAATGCGATATTTATGAGCGGGCATATATTTTATAGAACTTTGACGGTCATTTCGTAATAGCTTTACTCGTATTATATTTCAGTAATGCAATTCCCACATTTGGCCGTATTTGTGGTTTCGTTTCCCTCCCGCCGTGCAGACGTACGAGTAGTATCCGGGAGTGTTTAGAATATGTATGATATATTTTTGTATTTCATGAATGATTCTCACCGTTAATTGAATTGATGTGTTCATTTCGAATTCATGTATAAAAGCGCACAATATTTTTCTTCAGTGAAAGAGAATGCAATAACAGTTAGCCAATGATGTAACAATATCAGATGTTAAAAATGAAATTTCCGCCCAATTGCTGCCTTACATTCAGAATATTAGTAAAATAGTTTATTACTAACCATTGAATTGTGTATAAATGGTTTCCATGTTCCATTACACTCTAGTTTTTAAAATTAAGTACGAAAATTAATATTCAAAAGGAAAATATGTGGATAACTTACTGACAATCCCGGATTCCGCTATCCCTTTAGCAAAGTTCAGGCCATGACTTATTACTCCACCGGGTCGATGCGCTGATGTTACCTGACCGTAAGGCCTCAGTTGTAACATTGGGTAGTGATTAGACGCAATGGTTTCTCCATCAGCGTTGAATTGCACTTGACCTCCATAATATGGGTAGGAGTTACTAGATGCTGATAGTCCATACAAACTTGAGCCTGATTGAACATTAGCTCCAGTCTCGGAATCCGCATAATAAGATCCAGAGACACCAGACATTAAAGGATATCCTCCATGACCTGATGATAGACCTGAGAAAGCGGCAGCTTCGTTTGATGGTAGCAAATCGCTGGAGCTGTATTGGTAGCCGTATGAAGACAAGTCTGCTTGAGTGTTAATACTAGCTGTGGCTTCTACTAAGCTTGCTCCTTCGAATTGATGGGCTGCATCTAAAACGTTAATAATAATAATAATAAAACGTTATGAAAACCATATTATGACTGGCACGCTATAAAAGCTATAGAAATCGGAGAATTGTATTAGAAGAATAGTTCATGAAGTCAATTTAACATAAATCTCAGACAGTCAAAACTTTTAATTACGCATTGTAGTGACACGTCGTGGGGCTGGCAGCGCCATCTGTTACGGTTTGATTGACTTTATTTAATACGCATGTCGAGAAATAAAGCTATGGCCTGTACTTTTTCTGCATCGTTTCTACGTTAACGATTACATTATCTTCAGTTTGTGTTACGTCCTTAGTTCAATTTTACCATAAATATGTAAAAACATGTTGTTATGAATCGCGTTATTACTTTGTTATACATATAAGAATATTTTGCTAAAGGTACTGAGATACTATATTTGCTGAACAAGACAGCTGCGCCAAAAATATGTAAATGTATGCTACCTAAACGGCTGTAGGTTTTAAAAAAGATGAAAACAATTTCACGAACAAAAGATCCAATTGATAATTTTCCAATTTTGGTTCCATTACACATTGATAGAATTTGTTTTATTAAGTAATGGATCTGAAAAGCGCGGGCATTTCGGGAAAAAAACAGATCCGCGGAGTTCGATTACAGTTCTCTTAATAATTTATTACCAAAAGCGGATAATGTCTAGTGGTTTTCAGTATTCATTTCTGCTATTTTATATTAAAGGTATCTCATTCTTCGGCGTTTGTGGGAGAATAAGATAATTGTTTTTGATTTTGCAGATTCGATGTACTCGTATGTACATACATATATGCTATTGTATTCAGATTTTCAGAAGTAAACCATGTTTGGAAAAGAACTTTCTACTAGATATCTTGAAGCTAGCATGCATACATGTACTGGGTTTCATAAAGTTTATTATTGGGCATATTTAAGTGAGCGTTAATTTCTAAAGTTTTTGAATTAAATACCTCTGAAAACTAATCTAATAATATCTTTTTTTTATTGATTCTTATCATATTCTTTATTTTATTTATTTACCTGCTGGAAACTAAATCCTATATCTCAACAATTAAAGATATCCGTCAGCACAGCAATCCACTAATCTACTGACCTTAACAGATTGAAAGAGACCAGTAGCAAAATTTCGCATCGGAGTTACGGATTCCCAACACGAGGGACCGAGTGAAGAGAAAGAGAGCATAATTACCACATCCGGGAATGGGATTGCATGTAGCCACGACGTAACTGAAGACCGATTGGCACAAGCAAGTCAAACACGCTGCGGTAAACGACTGCAGCGGCGGGCGCTGGCGACATCTGGGCTCTGATTTAAAAATCACAATAAACAGACCACTTGAACATTTAAATTTAAAAAATGAGAAAATGGATTATAATACCAAACGTATATATAAAACTATTTTTATTAGTATATAACTATTATTAACTGTTTTAGTTACTAAATAGCTCTCTGTCATTAAAGACGTAAATGATTTTGTAAGAATGTAGGCAAATAGCGGAACATAACAAGGCAATTAAACGAATGAGGCAAGTTGCTAAAAATGTCTCTGAAGCACAATCATCCAATTCTTATTGTAACGGGCGCGGGAAATAGCATGAAATTGCATGCCAGAATATTTTCTTCCATCTTAAATAAGTCTTCATGAAATAATTTCGATAACTCACCGATATACACTATATTCCCGGTGGGAACGGGAGCTGAAACGAAACGAGGCGTCAAATGGCGTCAATAAAAACTTCCAATTCACCATGATTGGCGTTAAAGCTCTTACCGGGCAAGGTGTCACCTGAAACGAAAAAAAAAACGGTCACAATGGTAGTCCTTACATTTGTACGCTGAAATTCCTGACAAATAATTTTGTGTTAAGGCTATTTTAGTGATAAATTTATTTGGGGCTATTTCTTAATTTGTGCTACTTAATAAATAATTTCAATATCACACATTTCTGAAAGATACAAATATCCATCAATTTGAACATTGGATAAACTATTACTTCGTTTAATGCTAAAGAAAATGAACTAACATAAATGAAACACTAAGGAAAATGTAAGGGAATTAATAATGAACGCTGCCTTAAAGACATGAAAATAATAAGGCAATTAAGTTAATAATAAAAAAGTTAATAAGGAAATGTTATAGGCGAGCGTGTTACATCTCGTTAACCATCAGGTGAGATTGTAGCCAACGCGAGGCTATTGCTATTAAAAAAAACTCTATGAGCCATAGCTCAGGCCGATTCAATATTGATGAATATAGGGCTACCCTGCCCGAAACATACAATGAACCATTTCGTTAACAGAGAGGGGTCGAGGGAAATTGAGAAAGTAATACTCTTAACGCTCGATCATTGTTGCTCGGGTCGTGTCATGTGACTGGTCATTGGTACTCACAAGGTGTGATGGGACACGAAATATCATAGGCCTAAATTAGAAATGTAAATGGTGTAAAGCCGATGTAGGCCTATGCTCGGAAATTCTGGATGTAGCCGAACCTAACCTAGATCAAAGACGGGGTTTCTTTGATTAAAGAACAGAAGAATGTTCATCAATGATACTTTGATTAAATAACTGAACATAGAACACAACAAAATACAACTTTTGGAAGACCTACTAAATCCTCAAACAATCTGTAATCAATGGTAGCCCAAATACCGTTGACTTTTAAAGTAAGAAGGTGTTACGTCTGCCGAAATTGGCAATCCAGTTACCACTTTTAACAGCACCTGTGGCGATTGTACCACCCCTCTACCCTGTTTTGCACGTTTGTCAATTCTGACGCGCCGTGTCGTTGGCTGCGCCGTAAATTTTTACTTTATTCGTTACCTTGTTATAACGATACGACCTTTTGCTGACTGTGGATAAACATTTTTATTTTGCTCCACGGTGTCGTTCGTTGCTTCAAGTTTTGTTATTACTTCATTAGCATAGGCTGTTAGATTAGAAATTCGGGTCATGTAAGATTTAATATTACGCTATTTGTTACGGGAGTTCGCTGTGTTAGCCTAATTAAAATTTGACTTCGTTTTTAAAGGAGAATATTTTTAACGGCGAAATCTTCACTATATGCGTTTAAATTATATGAAATTATAGGGAAAAAATGAAGTTGGTCGGTTTTTAGAAAAAACGTTAAAATAAACTCACATTCAGGTGTGTTCGGACGTCTACACACTGGGACGAGCAGCCTTCCAAATACTTGGCAAGTACACATTCTACATGAATTATACAGGAATTCCTGCCCAACTTCCTGTCCTTTGCAAGAGATGTCTAAAAATGACACAATATTAGTTAAAATGCAGTAACTATGATGGAATACGCAGATTTAATTTAGATACGACTGGTCGTCACTTTCAGCTGATGTTTTAAGTTAACCTGTTTTATACGTTTATAAATATACTATATATACAATATAACAAATATAATATATATACAAATATTTTTTTTTTTTTTTTTTTTTTTTTTTTATTTATTTTAATTTTTTTTTTTTTACAAAATATTTTTTTTTTTTTAATTTTTTAATTTTTTTTTTTTTATGGTATACCAACTCAAAATT
>DWJK01004072.1:0-12374 GCA_018248815.1 Croniades pieria auraria
TACAGACGAATTAACTCACAATGTTTAATAAGTTCTTTAAACTTGTATGAAATAGTTTCGTTTAGAAATCGATGCACATAGTCAAGTGGATGTCTTTATGACATAGAAATACATAGTTTTACGAGAATAGTTTTACGAGTAAGTCAAACTTGCATTACTATTTTTATATTTTTGTGTTGTATGTATTATGTGTTATAGAGACGCTGAAATTAAAAAAATAATTTTGATCCGTCTCCATACAAAACCATAGCGGTCTGAATAAGGATTTTTATCCCGTATACCAATCGGGAACATCATCCCTCCGCCAGATTCACATGTTTCCTTTCTATCGTCAGCTTTATACCAATAAACCCTAATTAATATAATAATAAAACTTTATTGCCATTTAGAATAGGTAACAAAAATATAGTACAGTAACACATAGGCAACAGGAGGCAATTCAGCCGACGCTAACTCTGGTCATATCAATTTATTATGTGTCTTTAAATTTTAATTTTAGTATATTTTTTCGGTAAATGCATTTTATTCATGCGTTGTAATGTTTTAAGGTAGCTCTGAAATTTTATAAAATGTAATTAGTTTTTTTCCACTTCATTTGCAAGGCCTTGATTGTATATTGTTTTCTTAAAAACAATATTAGACTTCTAGATTTATAAGGTATTTGCGTATTCGTAGGTACATACGTAAGGACATATTTTAATTTTTAATTATCTTGTAACATTAACGTTTTAATCAAAGCATATAAACAAATAAATATGGTAACCATCAGACATGTGTCACGGAGATAGTTTAGGACAGTAATATTAATCTGCCTGTGACCGTCCTGGCTAGAAAAATAGGATATGATATTATAAGTTATAAGTGAAAACTTGTAATTGGCCATAAAGTACTTATCACTTTTAATATATTTACTTACATGTGAACCTAGCTGTAAGTTTTCCATAAAATGTAAAATAAAATAAAAATAATAAAATAATGAAATTGACGATTCTATATACTTGCATTCCATACTAGGTGGAATAGATAGTGAAGTTTTGAATACAATTCGTATTCAACACACCACTTATTCAGTCAGGTAGGAAAGACATAATATTTAGGGATATTACCTAGGTATTACACAATGAACCCTTATAAAAAATCATATACCGCGATATAGGTAAAACTTTCTCTTGAAAGGGAGTATAAAAAAAATTATAGGCAACTATTTCTCAAGATCACTAACAAGCGTAGAAAGTTGCACGACTATTGAACAAAAAATACAGGTAAAAAATTAGCTTACCAACGCCATACCTAATTAGCGGTAAGTGATATCATTTTAACTACTTTAAACACGCGATTGGAGTGGCAAGAATGGGAAACTGGGTGTCTTCGATTCTCAGTTGAATTCGAAAGCAATAGTGGAAATTATTTGTTAGGCACTAATAAAATGCACACATCTTTAATGTTCCTACAGGATCGTCAGAGAACGTCAATAAAACTTTGGGTTCGTATCGGAGAACACACATAAATATATATTATATACATTCATTTATCAACATCAGCCTATCTCAGTCCACTGCTGGACATAGGCCTCCCCCAATGTGCGCCATTGCGCCCTGTCCTCGGCTTGTCGCATCCAGCATCTGCCTGCAGCCTTTCGCAGATCGGCATGCCACCGGGCCGGAGGGCGGTGGGATATACATTCATTATCACACATTCGTAAAGTTGTTTAATTCCGTATTGGTGCTTTTATTTAACACAAAAATTAACAATCACAATTATCAGTATTGATGTTGATATAAAATTATCATTAAGATGTGCAGTTGCTCAACTAGGTGTAAAATGGAAACGTTCTGCACTTGTATACTTTAATGATATGGAAGTTAGTTAAGTGTCTAACTGAAACTTATTTGTGGAGTATTCAAGCACAATTTAAAAGTTAGTAATTGTATTATGATAATCGTGTTATGATAAGAATATAACTTTTAATATTTCAAATAAAAAATGATACTAGGAATGTGATAATTAATTTGTAATAGTTATTAATTGTGCTGCAATTATCAAGCTGAAGTGGCAGTGGGCTGGTCAAATCTGTTGCAGAACCGATAGCCGTTGGAGCAGACGTGTTCTGGAGTGAAGCCCGCGACTTGGAAAACGTAGCGTGGGACGCCCTGCAGCTAGGTGGAGTGACGACATACGCAAAGTGGCTAGCAGTGGTTGGATGCGAAGAGTTGAAGATCGAGCTCAGTGGCGTGCCATTGGAGAGACCTATGTCCAAAAGTGGAGATAGAAATTGTAACCAAATCTAATGTTTTCCGGTAGTAATAAAAATTGTATTTGCCTCTAAAATTATATATTTTATTTTCGTGGCAGATTAAGTGCGATGAGCTTAAATCGATCTATGTATTACAGAAAATTACTATTACTTCGGGATTTTCAATAACTTATTTAATTTCAACGTATTATATGGTGATTAATAGTATTTAGTACAGAGTATCTTAAATATATAAACGGATGTAACATCTGAGTAGGCGCTACTTTTATCATAACCTTAGACGAATACGAGTATTACGGAGTTATTGCATTTTAATATGATACTGTACTATACAAATGATATTATCCGACAGCGAACCCAAGTCACTGACTTATGTAGCTCAAAGGATTAGCTCGCTGCAGTGGCAGTGGGCCGGGCATATCTGCCGAAGAACCGATAACCGGTGGAGTAGGCGAGTTTTGGAGTGGAGACCGCGGCTCGGCAAACGTAGTGTAGGACGCTCCGGCCCGGTGGGATGACAATCCGCGAAAGGCTGCAGGCAGATGCTAGATGCGGAAAGCCGAGGACAGGGCGCGATGGCGCACATTGGAGGAGGCCTATGTCCAGCAGCAGTGGACTGAAATAGGCCGATGATGATGATAATGTTGACTATGTTTATTATTTTTTTTATAGCAATGAATATGGTTCCGTGTATTAATTCTACAAATATTGTTATTTAAACTTGTAAAAGCAATATAACGGTTTAAAAAACACATCACACAATTTTATTAAAAGATAACATATATTTTGTTTGCTATACTCTGCTGTACGTAACTCCACAACAACAGTATAAATGGAAACAGTTCATAATAACAGTTTCTTATTAAAAAATAACTTAGTCGTAATGCTATATTGACAAGCAGCTGTTGCCATCACTATTAATTACAATAGAGTTGTTATAAAACTTTGCAAAGTAAACAAGATAATGAGGTTGGCCTATAACCGACTGATAATGGAATAAAAATTACATTTTCTCTCCGATTCGTTCGCGCCACACGTCGTCAGCATGTCCAAATTGTGGTTTTTATTTATTTTGCAGTCATTCTCTTTAGTACAATGTTTTTTCCATCGTTATCCTGAAATAAGGTTAGGAGAGCCCGACGATGGAGACCCGGGTCCACCATTATTCTTAACTCCTTACATCGAAAGTGGGAACATAACGGAAGGAAAGCGTCTCGCCCGCGTGCCCTTTACAGAAAGTTTGCGAATTAAAAGTTACGCCGGTTTTTTTACTGTCGATAAGAAATATGACTCCAATCAGTTTCTATGGTATTTCCCCGCCATGTCGCCGAATAAAAAAGACGCTCAAGTGGTCCTTTGGCTACAGGGAGGGCCCGGCGCCACCTCACTGTTCGGACTGTTCACGGAAAACGGCCCCCTTCGAGTGCGAAATGATAAATTCGAGCGCCGAAAGTATACCTGGGCCCTCAACCATCACCTGATCTACATAGACAACCCCGTCGGTACCGGTTTCAGTTTCACAAAGGACCCTAATGGTTACTGCACCAACCAGACACAGGTTGGTGAACATCTTTACACAACCCTGATCCAGTTCTTTCAGTTATTCCCTGAGTTGCAGCAGAATAAATTTATAATCTCTGGTGAATCATATGCTGGAAAGTATGTACCGAGCTTAGCATACACTATACATCAGAAGAATGAGAATGCTAAGTTAAAAATTAATCTGAAAGCCATAACAATTGGAAATGGCTTGTGCGATCCTGAACACCAGCTCGTGTACAGCAAATATTTGTACCAGATTGGTTTAATTGATTGGAATCAGGCACAAGTGTTCGCTGAGTATGAGAGCAAAGCTATTGACTATATCAAAAAAGAGCAATGGGACAATGCCTTTGAAACTTTCGACACCCTCTTGAACGGAGACCTGATTGATGGCAAAAGTATATTCTACAACATGACTGGCTTTAATTTCTACTTTAACTATTTACATACGAAAGACTACATGGGCTATGAAGACTTTGGCCCAATGATACAAAAGAGTTACGTCCGGAAAGCTATCCATGTTGGCAATTTGACTTTCAACACAGGCAAGGAAGTCGAGACACATTTAAAACAGGATGTAATGAAGTCAGTAGCACCCATATTGTCCCAACTCTTGGACCACTACTATGTCCTCATCTACAATGGTCAGTTAGACATTATAGTTGCTTATCCTCTAACTGTCAACTTCCTAAAAAACTTAAGCTTCTCTGGATCTAAGGAATATGCAACTGCAAAACGATACCAATATGTGATAGATGGGGAGCTGGCAGGGTATGTTAAAGAAGCTGGAAAGTTGATTGAAGTTATGATCAGAAATGCTGGACATATGGTGCCGGGTGACCAGCCTAAGTGGGCATTCGATATGATCTCCAGGCTGACTCTCGACAAAGCTTACAATACTGATAAATATCGCTCAAGGTTTTAACAACATGCATTGATAATTTACTGTTATTTGATAACCTTTATGTGAAGAATATCATTTACCGTTAGATATAGACCAGTCATGTGGGTAAAATCTGACTGACATGACAAATATTGGTAAGAAAAATCCTCATGAACAATAAATGAGTTATAAGTACATAATGTTTAAGATTCATTTTTAGATTTCATATCCAAAGAAGAATTTATTATTAATTTCGATTATTGCCTTTTTCATTAAAAGTTAAAATAATAAATACTTTGTTTTATTTTCTTCTTTAAACTAAGTTGCTCATATAATATTTAAAAATATGTATAGGCTAGCAATATGACTACAAGTTGTATCAAAACAATTACAGTAATCCCTTTATATGAAGAACAGGCAGCAGTCAAGGTTTCTCCATTCGATGGTCTTATAAAACCTGCCACAAATAAAACAATTTAGTTTTTCAGCATTAGTGAAGTAAACTGCTAAAATTAAAACAGGTCAGGACTAGCGCCATGGTCCAATGGTTAGGTTAGATTAACGTAAGTAGTGAGCATGAGATTGTGGGTTCTATTCCCAGCCAAGAAAAATATATATGTAATGAGCAAAGTATTTGTAGTTTAACAGTCTACTTTGGAATCAAATGGGCATGTGTGTGAAGTCTCAAGATTATTTTTAACCTACTGAGTATGGTGGAACTGTAGTCATATATAATGTAATAAAACATTAGGTCTGTAGTGTTAAAATGTTTATTAAACACAGTATCCTAGATACATGAAGTATTGTACCTGTTAAGACTTTTTCCATGTACCACATAGCTGTCACATTAATTTACTTTAATAAGACCTTATTACTGTCTATAATTGTATTCAAACAATTGTTTAAATATACAAGACTATTTTAGTTCAGTTGAACTACTTTGTCTTTATATGAAACAAGTACCTTTTCTCTTTTTATTGTGAGTCTGTGGAGTGCATATAGTGATGTCCAAGTAATAAACAGTACTAGTTCAAGAGAAATTTTTGTATCCAAATCTGGTAATTGCATCAAGAAAATACAAATCACATTTTAATCCCTACTCTTTAAATTATCATCCTCATTGGTTTTAAACCTATTTTTGGGTTTTTATCAAGTTTTAGTTTTGGCATCACTTCAGTTGAACCTTAATTATGTATTTATAATATATATTTTTATGTGAATATTAGAATTAACTTGGTGTACTATCAGAACTAAAAATAAGTGTTCAATGTATCACTTAAACTCAAATCTGCTCACTCCAAGAAAATTGTTACATACCACCGGGTAGTATTAGTGAAGGCTTATTATTTATCAATGGACAGTTGATTCACAAGTAATACAACTAATAAAACTGTTTATTATTTTGGTAATGTACTCGGTGACAGTAGATTACATAGGTACCTAAAACCTCTTCCTTGTCAATGTCATACTTTGTGGTTTAATATGTAAAAAATATAAAACAATAGATTTAATAGTCTTTGAAGAACATATATTTTGGGTTATCCATACAATTTTGGGAAGACTGTAATAAATTGATACCATAACATGTATGTTTATTTCACAGGTACTCAGGGTCTGAAGGAAAAATGCATTCACAATATTAATGTCAATTTAATCACATCTTACACTAATTTATGTTACTTGGGTAGTGTTAACCACTGTCAGTGAATTTTACACACACATTCTACACATGAAAATATCAAAGTGGCTCTCCACCAGTGAGTTTAAAAACACCACACAGTATCCACATACCACTGAAACAGATTGGATTGGTGAAAACCTGGACATTGATTAGTTAGTAAAATGCCAATATTCTGTTTGTCATTAATACATTTCTTTTCAGAGAATTTGTTACTTCTTAATGGTAATATGGATACTTTGGGTGGTGCAAATGACAAATTATATTCTGTAATTTACCACACTTAGTTGTATTATAAAAGGAATGAAAAGGAAATATTTCTTAATCTATCGTCCCTCTATGTATGTGGACAGTTCAATTTCTTCAGGCAGCTCTGTAATGTTGACATCGAATCTGTCCTGAACCTCATTGAGGATCTTAGCATCACCTTCATCAGATACCATGGTGATGGCCAAGCCTTTGGTACCGAATCGGCCAGCTCGGGCAACTCGATGTAAGTAGGTGTCAGAATCTTCTGGCATGTCATAGTTGAAGACAATGTTCACTCTTTCTATATCCATGCCTCTTCCGAATAAGTTGGTCGCTACTAGAATACGCTTCTGGAAATCCTTAAATTGTTGGTAACGAGAAAGACGCTCATCCTGTGTCATGCTGCGGTGAATGCCAATTGCCGGGAAGTTCTGATCTGTGAGCAATTGTGCTAATGCTATACATCGCTGGACAGACTTCACAAAGATGACTACTTGATTGAACTCCAGTACATCTAACAGCTCAAAGAGTTTCTTGTTTTTCTCATTCTCTTTAAGTTTCACATAATGTTGCTGCAAGCCATGCAGTGTCAGTTTCGCTTCATCGTCCACATATACCTCCATTGGGTCCTGCATGAACTTTTTACACACAGGGCGGATCTCCTTGCTCAAAGTAGCTGAGAACATCATCACTTGCTTCCCGTGGGGCGTGTTCCGAAATATTTCCTGCACATCCCTTCTCATGTCGAGAGATTCGAGCATCTTATCGCATTCGTCCAAAATAAAGTGTTTTAAATGCTTGAGGTTGAGCTTCTTGCTGTTGACGAGCGCGAGTATTCGACCAGGGGTGCCCACTACGATATGTGGGCAGGCAGTTTTAAGTACTTCCTCGTCCTTTTGTATCGGCATCCCACCGAAGAACACCGAAACTCTCACACCAGGCATATATTTAGAAAACCGCTCGTACTCCTTACTTATTTGGAATGCCAACTCTCTGGTATGACACATCACGAGCACATAGACATGGTTCTCAGAGGGCTCCAACTGCTGGAGCGTCGCTAACACAAACACAGCGGTTTTGCCCATACCGGACTTCGCTTGACACAATATATCCATACCGAGCACGGCCTGCGGGATGCATTCGTGCTGAACTTCCGACGGATGCTCAAAACCGCAGTCTACTATGGCTCGCAATATCTCAGGCTTCAGTAAGAAGTCTCGGAAGCCGGAACTATGAATTGATACGTAAGACCCTTTAACCTCTTTCTTTGGCGCCGCTTCCGACGCTGTGTCGGCTGTCTGCTGATCCGCCTGCTCCTCGTCCTCGTAGTCCAAAAGATCGTCGTTGTCGGCCATAATGTAGAGTTTGGTGCCAAAAATTCACCAAAAAGACTCTGTTTCCAATTTATTTCCTTGTCAACACGTGAATTTTACCACCTAATTTTCTATTTCACAACAATGGCGTCCCCGGCCGTCTGCTACCAAGAAAAACGCCAAAATACTACAGATAAAGACAAAGATAAATTATTCCACAGATACCCTAAACCACGTTTCTAAACAAATAAAATCGCGGTTGCAGTTAGTTATGCTTATAACTATTTTAAAAATAATTCTCAGTATTTCAATGCTTAACAATTACGAAATAAATAGAGTATGCCGAACCTATGAAATGAATTATTACCATTAGGGATATTATTTAAAAAAGCGACTTTCGTCATAGTATTGAATACTGACTACAGACAATATAGATAATTTATTATTATTACTATTTTCCTTCATTCATAAAATGTACAATACATTATTCTCACAGCAATATGTTATTGCTCTTTTTTATATTCAATACTTTATTATCGTTTACAAAATGTTCTTTCTTCCCTTTCGTTTATCCACGGATAAAACTGGAAGCAACAATTAGTGATGATGCCGGTGACCCCTTGATCTTGACGCCTTACATAAAGAAGAACGACGGGGAACTGGCTCGTAATCTTTCGAAAGTATCCCTAACGGAACAAATGGGCTTCACTAGCTACTCTGGCTTTTTTACAGTAAATGAAAACTACGATTCAAATTTGTTTTTTTGGTATTTCCCGTCATTTTCAAAAAACCAAGCAGCTCCAGTTGTGCTGTGGCTGCAAGGCGGGCCGGGCGGCAGCTCGTTGTTCGGACTTTTCACGGAAAATGGGCCTTTAATAGCCAAGAAAAATGGTTTCAAATTACGCAAACACCACTGGGCTGTAAACAGTCACCTAATTTTCATCGATAATCCAGTTGGCACTGGGTTTAGCTATACTGGTGATGAGAAAGGCTATTGCACTGAAGAAAACTGCGTTGCACAAGGTCTATATGCGTCATTACAACAATTCTTCACCATGTTTCCATATTTGAGAAATAATGACTTCTACATAAGCGGAGAATCATATGCTGGAAAGTATATACCATCTTTAGCTATGGAAATACATAGGCAGAACGCAAAAAATACGGAAAAAATAAATTTAAAAGGGTTAGCATTGGGAAATGCATACTGTGATCCCATAAATCAAATTGGCTATGGCAGCTATTTATACCAGCATGGCTTGATAGACTCTAACCAACGAGTTGTATTTGAACAGATGCAATCCAATATCGTGAAAGAAATTAAAAAGGAAGACTGGACTGAGGCTGATAGACTTATGGATAAGCTATTGGATGGACAATTGACAAATTTTTCATACTTTAAAAACTTTACAGGTTTCAGTAACTACTACAATTTCCTGGAGACTGCTGATAAAATAGATATGTCTAAGTTTGCTGCTCTGATACACAATAATAAAGTGAGGCATTCAATTCATGTTGGTGGCTTACCATTCAATTCAGGTGAAGCCGTGCAGATTCACCTGGCATATGACATTTTGAAATCTGTTGCCTCATATTTCAAGGGACTTTTATCAAATTACAGAGTAATATTTTACAATGGACAGCTGGATATAATCGTTGCATATCCACTTACTGAGGCATTTCTTCTTAATCTAGATTTCAGCAGTGCTGATATATATAAAACTGCTCCTCGTCACATTTGGAGGGTAGGGGATGAAATTGCCGGATACTATAAAAAGGCTGGAAACCTAACTGAAGTGCTAGTTAGGAATGCCGGGCACATGGTTCCACATGACCAACCAAAATGGGCATTAGATCTGATCACTCGCTTCATTAATAACTCTTTTTAATTAACTAAAATGATATTTTTAGATAGAATTAGAACAAATATATAAGAAACAAATGTTTCCTAGTAAGTTTTGGAACAAGAATGCTACTAATTATATGTTTTGATTTGTAATAGATTTAGATTCAGTAGATTCATAGGAACTTTTGTTATTGTACATTCTTGAGTTATATCTCCAGGTAACTTGTGGAGCTGTTCCAGTCCTTCCTCAGTTATGGACAATATTTTAGAGAATCCTGGAGAAAGGTTAAATTTTAAGCTGCTAGTGGTAGTTTGGAGTTTGTTGTGGATCCGGTGCATGGCGATAGGCTCACCCCTTATTTCATACTGGGATGTAAATGAAACTGGTGAAGTAGGGGAGTGTAGTGCACTATTGTGTCTATTCCTTCCAGGAGATACATGTGTGATGTTGTTGGATTTGTTAATGAATATAAAATCATAGTACATATACATAATATAGATGTTATAAATATTATTATTGTTGTTACTTTTTCACACTCTGTACACACTATTGTGATGATGATAGGAAGTGAGGCTTAGGCAATACTATCGCAATTCATTAAACTATTGATAGTGTGAGTTTTCGATACTATAAATAGTATTGCTCCTAAATGTATATTGGTCTTCGATAGTATCGATACTATCGATACTATCAATAGTATTGATACTATTGATACTATCAATAGTATTGATACTATTGATACTATCAATAGTATTGATACTATTGAAACTAATACTTTCGATACTATTGATACTATTTTTGTATAACAATACTATTGCCCTATATCATACTATCAATATTATCGATAGTGTCGATATTATCAATACTATTGATAGCCTATCGATACTATTTATGTGACGTCATCTATCAATAGTCTATCGATAATTTAGCGATAGTCGACTATTGGATGGGCAATTCTAAAGTAAGGGCATGAAGCTCCAAATTCAAGGATCTGTAGCAATGTATGCATTGAGCTTTCTGTCTTCTGACTATTATTTGAGATTACTTCAGTGTTCTTGGAAAATGTATACCAAACCGACCAGTCTTGTAGTGGAGATTAATTTTCCTTTGTCTTATTTACTTTCTCATTTATATTTTTAGATGAACATTTTAAATAAAAGGTTTTCAATATGATTTTAATTCATTTATTGATGAAATTACATTCTAATTACATTAACAATAAATAATTATCTTACATATTACAATTGAGTCAATTGAATTATAATTAATCTTACAAACTTAAAATCCTTTCATAAAATCTGTGAGTGATTACTGACCGAATGGAAATGTTAAGTCATTCAATCCCTTCATTACACAGTTGCTGAAAGATTACTTTATTTCATTTTCAACCACATTTCGTGACAATACAATGCAATATTTACTAATTATCTCCTTATCAGTACTTCGTCCCTCACTATTCATACATTCACAGAAACTTATATTTTATCTTTTACCACAATTGCAGATAATTTTCTGCAAAACCACAGAGAACATAATGAATTTACAAATTATATTTTTTAGATATTTACTTAGATGTAATAACGGAAATTAAAATACTACTTGACAGTATACCAGTGATTATCGTCTCATTCCAATGGCTAGACTCATACACAAAAATATTAGCTGACATGAAGATAAATAAAATAAATCATGATATACCTTGTTCTACTGGACAGGCCAGCAGTAATGCAACATAAATCTGTTCAAAAAACATTACCATTCCATATTAATTTTATAACTAATAGTTTTTACAATAATTTCTTTAAAATCCAATTAACATTCAGTCTTTTGTACTTATGATATAAAATGGGTGACAATATGAATCGTTTGAGCAGAGAGAAATGAGGTAGTGTTGAGTTATAATATCCTGATGAAGTTAGATATGGCTTGCTCTGATAAGGTCACTGGTATTTTAATGCTTTTAGCTGAGATTCTTGTGATATGTGATTTATTTGTTTGTATTCAAAAACAATCCATGTTTCAGCATTTCTATGAACATACATTGTCAGCAAAGAATAAGTACAAGATCTTACGATCTACTGAGTCATTTCACACTTTAGAAACAATAGCTTCACTCACCATTTGAAATTTTACATTATCTGTCTCTTAAATTTGTATTAGTATGCATTATAAAATTTTCTCATTAGCAGTGTTTTACAGGGAGATTGATTGAATTGATGAGTTATGTGTGTTACAGAATAGTCATCTCAATGACTTTTGTAAATAATGTATCATTTATATTCTTGCTGCTATCTAAAACTGAATATCTGTGGTACTCACAATTAACACTGAAAATCCAACAATGTCATGCTAGTAAAGCAGTCAGTGCATCCAAGAATTGAGTCCGCTGGGAAGCAGGTAAGGTGATAACGGAGGTGTCCACGTAGTCTAGAGACACTGATGCTCCACTCTTAGCTGCCGCTTGCTCGAACGCTGCACCGAACAGACTGGAAATATATTTTAAACATTAAACCACATAGCTTCAACGATCAACTCGATTGGCGAATAGACTTAGTTCTGCAGTATATGCGATAAAAAAAATTCGTTCCCTCACTGATATCGTCACTGC
>DWJK01004073.1:0-12372 GCA_018248815.1 Croniades pieria auraria
TGGCGGACTACGGCCTTAACCCTCTCAATATGAGAGGAGACCCGTATTCCAACAGTGGAATGATAAATGGGTCGATTATTATTTTTATTATTATTATTATTTTTGTTGTGTATTACAAATTGAACATACATAGATTCATACGTCATTCACTGTGTTGTTTCAACGTAGTAATTTAACAGCGTATAATCAGTTAACCGACCAACATGCGCAGGATCCAGCTGGGTAGCCAGGTGGAGGTGGACCCGGAGGACATCTCCGTTACCTTCGACGACGTCAAAGGCGCTGATGAGGCCAAGCAGGAGCTGAAAGACGTTGTAAGTATAAAAGGAGAGAAGGGTGATGAAAAAGTTAAATTATAGAAAGAGTTGGTAGTGTTCAGTAAAAACTTGCTCTTTGTTCTTAAAACACCATCGCATGTGGTCAAATTGTTTGCGGGATGTTTAGAACCTCTCTAATCGACATTTACGGTATTTGCCTTATCGTAACAGTTTGGAGTCACTGCCATTTATTGAAGATCCTCGTATTGTACCTACTATTAGTCTATTACACAACTCATCTTACTTGATTCTTCAGCATCAACGAGCCTTAGACTGACACATGGAAAATCTGTTCTTCTTCAGGTAGAGTTCCTAAAGTCCCCAGAAAAGTTTTCATCCCTGGGCGGCAAATTGCCCAAGGGGGTGTTGTTAGTAGGCCCTCCCGGCACTGGCAAGACGCTGCTGGCGCGAGCAGTTGCGGGTGAGGCGCGGGTGCCTTTTTTTCACGCGGCTGGACCCGAGTTCGATGAGATCCTTGTGGGACAGGGAGCTAGGAGAGTACGCGATCTGTTCAGTGAGTATATAATTGATGTAGTGGAATTATAAGAGTATACTTCGGACTAGTACACTCTGCTTACCCTTGTGGGGAAATAATGCGTGATGTTACGCATAAATTCGTAATGCACGAAAATGATCATAAATCTCCAATATTCAGTGACAACATGACATGTCTAGAATTAATGGACCGGACTTGTCTATTTTAACTATTTTCTTGTCTATTTTTACCATGTAAATATTGTTTCACTTCACAGAGGCAGCGAAGGAACGAGCACCATGTGTGATTTTCATAGATGAGATAGATTCAGTGGGAGCCAAAAGGACTAACAGTGTCTTACATCCCTATGCCAACCAGGTCAGTAAATGTCCTTACTTTGAAATGAATTGTGCTCTAAATTAAAATTTTTTTTTTGATAATATTACATTTGTTAATGTTGTTCACAATTTGAAAATAGTACTGAATATGAAATTTCAATACATATGCTTTTGATGAAATATAGGTCTACCTTAAACCAATTGCACAATGATAAAGCATATGCCATATAAATATATATTACCTAAGGTACATTGAAGTTACTCTTTATGGAATCAATTAATTGTTTCAACTGCATAAATAAATTCTAATTAATATTGTTAAATGTTTTCAATTTTGTGTTCAGACAATCAACCAGTTACTGTCGGAAATGGATGGTTTCCACCAGAATGAGGGAGTCATCGTACTTGGTGCCACGAACCGCCGCGATGACCTGGACCAGGCGTTGCTACGGCCTGGTCGTTTTGATGTTGAGGTAAATCGTTCAGATGCTTTCTTGAATCTGTTTTTTTTTTCACTAATGTATTAGATTCTGTCGCCGGCACCAATGTAAAATGTACATATACGTGATTATGCATATGTATGAATTTGCAGGTGTCTGTCCCGACCCCAGACTATTCAGGGCGCTTGGAGATCCTCCAATTGTATGTAGCTCGGATATCGGCTCATAACGACGTGGATGTGGATGCGCTGGCGAGAGGCACCACCGGCTTCACTGGCGCAGATCTGGAGTCCATGGTCAATCAGGCTGCTTTAAAGTGAGCATAAGGCAGGATTATCTATGAGTTAAAAATAGTGAGCTAGTTGTCAGATCCTTAAAAGATAATCGGGTGGGAAGATATATTAATGGTTTCATGGTACTGCTAAAATGTTGTAATGGTTCTATGATCATCTGAGGCAGGAGTTTTACTTCATAGAAGAATAAAGCAGATAACTGTAAGTAAATAGTAAATGACAAAGAATACGAAGTAAATACTAAAAGTGGCATGTAGGACGGCACTCAAAGACATATTTACGTACAAATTCGCTTAGGATGCATGAGTCGACAGTTGCTATCGGTGATGCAGGGCGGCGATCGAGGGCGCGAAGACGGTGTCGATGTCGCACCTGGAGGAGGCGCGCGACAAGGTGCTGATGGGGCCGGCGCGGCGCGCGCGCCTGCCCGACGACGAGGCCAACGCCATCACGGCCTGCCACGAGGGCGGCCACGCCGTCGTCGCCTACTACACCAAGGTGCCGCTCGCCTCCACGTCCTTCCCGCGCATGTACCACCTATGAAATGAACTTCCTTCGGAAGTGATTAACGGCCGGCTGTTCAAAGACGGCGTTAAAGAGCTCCTTCATTACGGACAACATATCGGTAACTCCTCTGATGTTGCACAAGTCCATAGACAAAGTTGATCTCTTGCCATCGAGGAGCCGGACTGTCTATGTGCCGTGCCTGACCCGATTACAGTCATTCTGAGTAATAATCTTTATTACGGCACATATCGTGACCTCGAGATTAACATTAAGTATGGACTATAGTAACTGGGTGTGATACTCGAAATATTTAACCACAACTTACGTACGGTTAGAGGCCTTTAGAACTATCACGAAGATTCTAACGGATTTGTTAATCAGTAACACAGTTTGTTGGAATGTTTTCAACTTTTATTTATTGTAATTCCTTCTCTCGTTTGCAGGACGCCCATCCGTTACACAAAGTGACCATCATACCGCGTGGACCCTCACTAGGACATACCGCCTACATACCCGCTAAAGAGAGGTAATACCGGCTATCTGCTATTTAAATAATAAATTTATGAACCGGCTGTTTAGCGCCACCTCAACTTTTATATTATTATGGAAATTCTAGAAAGTGTTCAACAAGAATAGGTTTTTTTGCTATTATAATGAGTTATTTCAATGAAATTTAACAGAGATCTGTATGAAGCCTAGTTAATAATAAAGTTGTTGAGTGTAAAGACCAGATATTTTTTTGTAGAACAAACTAGTTCACCACTGAATTTACACCATATAACACATTATTTATGACAGTGTACCTTTATTTTTCCAGGTACCACGTAACTAAACAGCAGCTCCTCGCCACAATGGACACTATGATGGGTGGTAGAGCTGCTGAGGAGCTGGTGTTTGGCCCGGAGAAGATTACATCTGGTAAGTGTCGCTGTGTCTAATTGTTTGAATCACAATGCAAATGTATTTGGTCTGGTAAAATATTTTATTGTATTTGGCCTTTCTTGGTAGTTACAGGGAGTTGTATTTAAACATTCCAACTCCTTCGTTTTGAATGAGACATGATGTTGCACCTATCGTATTTTAAATGCCGTCAACAGTTTGTTACTTAGCCGGATAATATTTGAGGCACATTAGCTTGTATTAAATGATTAAATTTGAAGGTAGTAATACCTACAATTTTACTTCAAAAGGGAGAAAATAATAAATCTGAAACTCAATAGCGCTTTTATGTTGCTCCAATGTCCTATGTTACAGCAACGTTGAGCTTGAAATGTAAATATTTTACAATTTTATAACTGTTTCAGGGGCTTCATCAGATCTACAGCAGGCCACTTCTATCGCGGGACATATGGTGCGCGAGTGGGGTATGAGCGACAAGGTAGGCCTCCGGGCCCTGCCATCGCGTGCTGGGCAACAGGAAGCTTTAGGACCCGCTACCAGTGAACTGGTCAGTGTACTCATTATATATCGACAGAGAATATAGTTTCTTGATATCACCAATGACTTCTCTTGACTATAAAAAAAAGTACCTGAATTATGGTGGACCAGCAGGTACATGTTAATTATATCTAAAATCTTAATCAAAGCGAGTAAGAATTGTATTTTAATTTAGAAAAGTGGTTAAACACGACCTCCAATTTTAAGTAATCGCCAATGGCTAACCATAATCATCGATTTTAAAGTACAAGCCTCAATGCCCTGCATGTGCGAACCTTAGGCGCCCGAAATGACGCTGGCATTATGTCGTTGCAGGTGGACGGCGAGATCAAGAAGCTGCTGACGGAGAGCTACGAGCGCGCCAAGACCATCCTGCGCACGCACGCCAAGGAGCACCGCGCGCTCAGCGACGCGCTGCTCAAGTACGTGGCCGGGGCTCTCACGGGGCATCTGCCCCAGTAATCAACACAAACAAATTTCACACTCGCCGACCACGTTTCTAATATTCGCTGATGCCTCTGATACTTTGTGTGATAGCGAGTATTGGTGTGAAAATTCGAAAGGCTGCACTGGATGCAAGAGTGAGAAAACAAGTACACGATGCGAATGTTGATAAATACAGATGCTAAGGGCGATAGAGGCTAATTTCTCTGAGTTCACATAACTACATATGAAGAAGGTTAATCTTTGAAATTAGATTATCTATATATTCCTGGGCCTAGGCTTATTTTTATCGAAGAATCCATTAGTGTGCTTATCCTATTATTTAAATATTCTTTACCGGACCGGCGCAAGAATATCTTTTTTAAAGTTACTTTTTGAATTGTTCTTGTATATGTATGTATGCATATTCATAAAAAAAAAAATTATTATAGAAGTAATATTTGAAAAACAATGGCACGTAGTAGTCTTTATTGTCGGTATTTATAAACTTTCTACCAACGCATTTATTTAATATATTTTAAGTAAAAATTGTGTAGGTATGAAACCCTCGACGCCGAAGACATCAAGGCCATAATGTCGGGTGAGAAAATCAAGATGGAGCGGCAGCGTAGTAAGGAGGCTCCGGCCACCACACCGCAACCCACACCTGCAGCACCCAGCGCTGGGTTACTGGGACCACAACCGCAGCCCGCTTAGAGAGGTAATAAAACCACTTCATATTGTAAGAAGAAACCTCTTTGCACCATTCATCAATCATCATCTGCACACATGCCTGCTGTGTATTAGCAATGATACTAATGGTATACCGAGGCTTTAATCACATAGTTGTCTAACTGATACATAAGCTATTTCAACTGTCGTTACAACTACAGTGTTCAGACCTATTATTGTTTTTATAATATTTAGACCTGATCAGGTTAAATAGGTAGAGAGATATAGTGGATTTTTCTTTTTAGATTACATTATTGAATTAATTTCTGTGCACTGATTGTTTTCTGAAATAATAAATATAACTTGCTTCAAACTTGCCCACATATATAATTTTTATACATGTTTTGGTTATTAGTAGAAATATTGGTATATTAAGTAACTTCTAGAATATTCAGAAGATTGATGAGCAATGTGTTGTTACAAATTCACATGTGAATCTCTTTTATGTGGCAATTAGTACCAGTTGTCACTGTATGGTAATATTCGTAAATATTTTAGAAGTGGGTGTATGAAAATATCTGTATAATTCCAAAGTGAATGATTTTGCTAAAGGAAAATAAATCCTTGCCTGTAAGATGTACATGAGCACCTATATTGTCGATAATTATAAGTGACTTGATGGCATGATTTTCATTACCAAAATTAAAGGATGATACAATTACTGAAAATGTTGTTCCAGCTCAAACTTTGGACTTCCACAGTAGACGCTAGCTAGCTGGACAGACAGGCTCTCCACTGGATGTGTACAAATAAGTTATATGTATAGAGAAAGTGTGTTTGGAAATTTTGCAGGCGACCTTAATACTCTAGCTCCGTAATTATATAAATTAAATTCAATAAAGATAAGTATAACTTGTTTGCTATTTTATTTGTGCTCCTTTCTAAAGTATCCTAATATCTATTTATATATAAAACGTATATCTATAAATGAATATAAAATCTTCCTACGTGTACATATATATGTAAAGGCATACTGATTATAATCAAAGGACTTAAAACTAATTATAATCAAAGCTAAAATTGGCAGGTTAATGTGACACGTTATTCACAATTACAAGCTTTTATTTACCTATCATGTGTCTGTGCACTGAAACAGGTAAATTATGATTTGTTTCAATATTGAAAATGTGATTCTTATTCTATTATGTTTAGGGCTAGTTATGGCCCCAGGTGTGTTGACCATTTACATTTTGTTTAATTGCTAGCCATACCTTTAGGTGCCTGGGACGCGTATATTGATATGAACAATAGGTTTCTAAGAACAAGTGATACAGAATCCGATTATTGACAGGAAGGTTTCATTGAAATAAGATTAAATTCTTACCAAAAGTCTTTATTAAACTCACTAGATAACATGTAAGTGATTAAAATATAGTTGAACAATAGAAAACATTACAATAATGCCCCGATAATATTGAATACAGCATAAGCACATCGATAGCAAGACATATATCATAAGAACATTTTTCATTCTAGTTCATTATTGTTTAACCGTAGAAGTCACCATTATCCATCAATAACTATCTCATTTCATCACAAGGAGTATTAGTCTAACTTGATGTCTTGGGATCCATGTTGGAGCAAATGACAAAAAACGTCAATGAATATTAACGGGCCAAGAATAAATTGGATTAGAATTATTATGCTAGGTTCATTTCCATGAATGGATTTCTAACAGCTGATAGATGGAATGGTTGAGTCTACGGTCAAACAAAACAATCTGAATACACAATGGACCGTAGTAAGTACAATAAATTTAAAAAACACTATGTATTTATTTAGTTAACATCTATTTATAAACATTTGAATATCGGCACTACAAATTAAAATTTAAAAATTAAGCTGTAATTGTAGAATATGTATGTATATCAGTATTTATTTGCTTATCTTTTGATAAAATTGTATAGTGTTCATAAAAGATCCTTTAGAAATTACAAGCAAGAGTCTAGTATTCAATTAAGTTAAAGTATAATTGCATTGTTCAATTTTAAATCTATTGTGATACGTACACATAACATATTGATAACTGTACGTAACATTGTACAGGACATACCTCCTTAGTGTGTTCTAATACACAAGATATAATGATTTTCCACTTGATCTGTCTGATCTGTTGCATTTATCAAAGTCAGAATAATCAATTATCATTACTCACACATTTGACAATCAAAAGGTTGTTAAACCTGAGTTCTCATATACATTCAACGCTCACTGTAAAACATTAGTCCAAAATTCTTGTAACACTTCACAAAATATACAAACAACCTTATATAGAACAACTACTCATTTCACTTCATACAAAACATCTATAACAGCTTCTTATCTTATCAGTTGCTCCTCATTCCATTCATTTATTTATCTATTGAACATACTTTTTCAAAATTTGCTGAACATTCTTACAAGAGGAGAATCAATGTTTCAGCAAATGATCCTGGCAAATTATAATTTAGGCAGCCTTATTTTTTTTTGCACTAGAATTTTTTTCGGTGTCATATCGACATATTATGTATACATTTTGTGCAAGAACAGATTTTAGAAACACCTGTTAAAGAAATCATTTTTTTAGTTTACGATATACAACAATTTTATGGCGAATTATGTCACTGCAAAACTTTTTCAGTGTCATTTTGAACTTGGGATTTTTGTGCCACCCTATGACAGCTTGCTGCCATGTTTTAAATCTACTAAATCATTGGACTCTTCAGTGATACTAAATAACAATATCACAAATTTTCAACTCTAATCCCTTCATTGTTACTAAGCTGAACAGATAATTTTTTTTTATCTACAAAAGTCAATTCACACCATCATAGTGCCTAGATATACCAGCAGAACATACCCATTAGGATCCTGACAACCGCTCGAGTTGAGCGGACTGGCAATCACTGTTCCTCCTCAGCTACATCAGGTCCAAGGTCAGGAGCTTCCACCTCTGGCTCCCTGACCCTGTTAGAATCCAATTCAATTACAGGATCAGCGGTAGCTTCAGCCAAATTTGTGACAGATTTAGACTTGAAGCATTGAAAGTCTACATGACGACTTTTGGCCTCTTCCTTCTCCCAAGACATGTGTATGAAAGGCCTCTGGACGTAATTATAGATGACTTCCGCTCTGCCTCCGGGCCGCTTGCGGACTTTTTCCTTGTATGTGGGGTATCCTTCGACACCTAAACGAATCTTCTTCAAGTCTCGCTCTTTCATAACCTGCTTTGCAACATCTCTGAAATTAAAAACTTATTTATTTAACATCAACCAATTAAAATATATTTGCGAAATATTTCAATTGCAATTCACTTTTTTTGAGTGTGTAACATTGCATTAACTATGATAATATAATAGAGATAAAGAAAACGATTAATTAAAAACAAAAACGAGGGACCTGCAATAAGCTGTATGATGCAGAGTTTCAAAAGGAAAAGGTCATTGAGCAAAAAGAGTAACATAACACGGAACTATAAAATAAAAGGACAAAGAGTTTAAGATCAGCCAGCCGCAACCAGATTATAAAGGAGCTAATAGGAACACTCATCTCAGTTGATTTGTCACAAATAAAATGAAATATTGCATTAAATTTTACACTCACCTGTTCTCGATGTATTTAAAGAACCTATAAAGCGGAGTGGAGAGAACAGTTTGACTATACTCGTCACCCATTTGGGGGGGGTATTCCTCGTCCCACTCCACGGAGTCGTCGTCCAGTAGCACAACCACGTGGCACTCCCGATCACCGCGTTCGGCCGATTCCACCATCAGTGGCAAAATCAATCGCTCGAGGAAGCATTCAAACTGGCGGCGGGCACCCTCGTTCGATAACTCGTGGAGGAGACCTCGAAGGTTCTGGAATTAGTTTCAACAACTTAGTTTCATGGCCTTAACCCTTGTTAATCGGATCAGGGCCCATCGACGGAACAATAAAATATTTAGTATAATTTATATTGGCTAGAAGAATTGGCGTGAATGCAGAACTATAGCTATTATTTTATTGACTTATGGCACTAAAGAATAAGTAAGATATACAATGGTTTACATTAGGGACTAATTAAAATTCCAACACCGTTGCTATAGTGTAACTAGACAGCCTAGACTAGGCAGTCTCCGTCGTGATCTCGCTGCAAGCGACGGGTGCTCATGAGGAAGGTCCGAAACTAGTCGGGCCATCCCGAAAAACGTACGTGAGTTAAGCCATTACATTTTTAATCGTGTGACTAGAAGTTTATACGCTGCTTCTAAGGTTTACTGACTGAATGAGTGTAATTTTAATAAGAATTGTGTTAATACAAGTTAACATAATGTACATACCTCAATAATCAAATAATGATTAAGATTAATGCTTTTTGGTGTATTAAATGTAATCATCAATAATTATAATACTCCCCATATTATATTTACTATATCCTGCCTGAGATATTAGATATATTGAGTAGTTAGTCTCCTAACCTGTCATGCATACATGCATTGCAAAAGAGTAATGGATGCAGAAAAAGCATACAAAGGCCTGTGTAGATACAGACATTTGGCACTTGATGGTTTCTGTCTGCTCTATATATGAAACAGGTTGATGATATAATAGTAATTCTCATCCTCACCTGACACCTGACAGTAGTGGCATCAAATGGTACAAGCAGATAGTCACAAGCCTCTCGCAGCTCCTGCACTGAGACAGTGGGTGGACATCGAATGGTGCCACCTCTGTAGTACTCCAGTATTGCCCGAAATACAGTTGCTGATATTCCTTCTGCCACCTCATACTCTCCACGCTCATTTTGATGAGTAAATTCTATACCTGAAGAAATGACAAGATAGAAAAATTATTATGAATTCCTTAATGTTATTAATACGTACATTCTAGCTATATTAAATATTTGATTGCAACAAATCAATTTGTTTGGCCTAAAAATACTCTAAAGGTACATGTGAAATAAATGTCTGTTTCTTTTGCCTTATTTCTCCGATAATGTCTACATACTAACAAAAGCAAACACTGCTAACTCTACAAGTTACTATTAAAATATCCAACTTTATATTTATGTATTTGCCTCTTTATGATAAATGATAAAATAAACAACAACCATGCAATAATTCCCTCGTAATCCATTAATTTCTTCATCCATATAACCAAAGGTCACCCATTAATGATAAAATATCCATTTATGACTATAAATAAAAGATAAAACTTGATTTTTGTTATTAAGTTGTTATGATTGTAATATTCAGATATATTAAGTACTTCATTAGTCGAGTGGTTGCAAGCAAGACTGCCAATAGGGAGATCCTGGGTTCAAATCCTGGGTAGGGTACTAGTGGAATTTTCTAATTTAGAATTTCTAGTAGTGACTCGGAGTCTAGATTTGTGCTCAGTGTATAGCAATAGGCTCACCGCCTATTCCATGGGACTTAAACATAATTGGTGAAACATGGTTGTGTACTCTACACTCCTCTGATTGTCTACTCCTTCAGGGATGACATAATATTCAGATATTACAATAGTAATGCTCAATAATCTCAAATGGTTTCTATCGAAATACAATTTGCAGTTCAAACCACGAGTTAACTACAACAGGTCCTTCTTACAGTTGCTTTAGAATTACAGCTATTATCCTTTCTGTTATCTTAATAAGAACAGCAATAATGAGCCATTACCATCATCATCATCTACCTGAACACTGTTAAGCATATACCTCCCTGAATGAGCGCCATTACAACCTGTTCATGACTTGTCACAGCTATCTTCTGTCTGCAGCTTTTCACAAAAAACTATTCCATGTCACTACATAGCATTGGTGTGGAAGACAAGTTCATGTAATTTCACACCTTCACAGAGCGATCCGATTCAAAAGTAGCCTCAAAGACAGCCAGTGCTATGATAACCAGAGTTTATGACCAACATATATACATACTAACATATATTTACACTGTCTATATAGTCCATATAACATATTCTACAAAGCCTATAAATTATATAAGTATATACACAATGTCAAATAATGCTACCTAATAAAATAGTGAATTGCAAAAGACTGACACAAAATGTTTGCTATGAATAATATTAGAAATCTTTATCATATTATAAAATATTCATTAGCCAGTCTCCATTAATGTAGGACTGGTATGTACCCCATGTATTCTAATTGAACTAAGCTAATACTACTTTGGGGATATGACTATAATAACAAAACCAATAATAATTTTTTGGCAATCAACCACATGATTGAGCACTGAGTGATTGACACTTGATATAATTGTGTTGCATCAAAATTGAGCAATTATATGATATTTAATTAAAACAACTATTGAATGCAATGATATTCATGGTGAAATGAAATAATAACATCAAATATGTTATTGAAAAATGGCATGGGTTCTCGAGAGCACCAACTAATACAAAGAATATCACAAAAGCTACATTTTCCTTTGTCATTCAATACATAATTATGTCAAATGCTGCAGAGAGAGTGCTCTATGACTTATTTTCGTGACTCATGTATAACTAGTATACAAGTGTTATAACATTGCATCAGAATTAATCAAAAATATGTGAATTTGTCGTAAGTAAGATGACACAACAAAAATAACTCACCAGAACTGAACATTCTCCCCAGCATCGTGTTCGGATGCGCGGTGAATTGAGCAGGATCTACTACGAATCTAGTGTTGTCCACTACTAGAGTGATTCTGTCATCGGAGAGATGGTTCTTCTGGCCGTTGCGCGGCGTGTCTTGGGACGTAGACGGTGTGGGAGCGTTGCCTTGTTTCAGCATGTTCGTCGGTATACGTAATTTGGGCACGTTGCGCTTAGACAGACGCTTCCTACGCTCCTCACTGTCTCGTCTGTATTCTTCAGTATCGCTACTGCTATCTGCATAGAAAAATGGTCTTCGCATGGCCTCCTGGCCCTTTATTTGTGAGTCTGACATAGGAGCTCGCTCGTATCGAGCCCTCACATCACGCTCGACTCGACTGCCTCGCTTGGCACACTGATCAAAGAAAACTTGGTAGAAGAAAAAACGTCACTCACAGTTCTGTTATCCGAGAGAATTTTATATTATCTCCAGCATAAATAAAAACCACAGGATAAAATAACTCCGAAACTGTATCGTCAGCTTTTTCGCTGTTGACAATTGTAATCACAGATTATACAGCTTCGGTATATAGCGTCTATGAATTGTCAAACTAAACCTGAATATGCAGTATGTCGTAGCATAGAAAACAAAAATGAGGCAACACCATAGAGATTTTAATATAAAGTAGGAAGGCCGGCTTAAAATGTGTTCATCGAAAAAGAGAGAAAGCAAATGAGGCCTATCTCTCTGTCTCTTTCTATTCGCGCACGTACAAGTAGCGCTAGCGTGAGCCATGCGTCAGTAGTGAGATAGAGATAGAGTCAGCCCCTAGATGGGTTTGTGGCTCAGTT
>DWJK01004074.1:0-12372 GCA_018248815.1 Croniades pieria auraria
GACCCCTATTCCAACAGTGGAATGTTAATGGGTCGATTATTATTATTATTATTATATATATAATATCAGTAGACACATACCTACTGATAATATTTGACTGTGAAACGTAGGTCAATTGACGTTTGAGTCGTTAAATTACATTGACTAATTACTTGTCGTTTCTTTTTGACTTGGTATTGAATTAGACTATGAATTAAAATTAACTGTATATCTTTCTAAGAGACTGATTACATGTTAATATGTTTTGGCAAGCAGTACGTCTAGCAGAGTAATCGTGCAGAAAATTACCGCAAAAAATATTGCAATCATATTCTAAGAGCTTTACAAAAAATATATACAGCTGTATAGAGTAAAACAACTATTCCGTTAACAAAGCGTAGAACGTAGTTACCAAAACCGCCGGTCACTTTGCTAGTTAAGTAGCAAAGTCTAAGATACGATTGTTTACGTAGATTTACATAAAACTAGAGGATGTCCGTGACTTTGTCTTCAAAAATACTTTTTATACGATACGATGTCAAATTTACCTATGCTTTTTTCTCACTCTCCGATCTGTTAAATGTAACATATGTATATATTTATGTTAAATACAACAAACATATCTGTTAGATATAACATATATATTTGGTTTATTTAATCGAGACAATAGGTAGCTTAATGTTAATTGAACTGCGTAATTTCATACTGGTTAATTAGGTAGTTAAAATACCAATGGTTTGGTAATAGAGTAATGATAGGAGGTAAAGTGTCAATCTTACAGAAGGGAGAGGTAGACATGAGATTGATGAGGTGACAAATTCGAACCCAAGTTCTAGGGGCGATAAAAATTCGGGTGCACGCTAAGCGAAAACTGTAAGTACGACGCGTCTCAAGTCATTGTGTTTATTTATCACATCAATATGATACCTATATTGAAATATTACTAATTGGTAAGTAGCAAATTAAATAACTTTTGTATTCTGCTTGAATTGTTCACCACGACGTCTCTTTCCTATACATTTTATTCTATACTTTTTAATTATTAGAGTACTGTGCCGTTGAAGTGTTTAATCTCACCTTTCTCATATGAAGTATTTCCACAACGATATATCCGCAGAAGCCTATGAGGAGCACCACCATCATGACGTACAGCTTCATCCTGGCACAGAGGTGAGTGGAGTAGGCGTAAGCGACAACAAACCCAGCGCTCTCCCAGAGCCTGTAGTTGGAAAAGGCAGCTTCCTTGTTGCGTCGGAACAGTACACCGTACAACCCTGGAAGAAACATTGTTAATTAATAATCATATGTTGAGTTAAATTGTTATTAATCTATATGTTACATTAAATTTTCGCTTCCCAATTCCCACTAGGCTAGGGTGCTAGACTGTGGCCTGAAAGAGGAGATTCATGGCCAATGGTGAAACAAAAGAGGATTGACGGTGATGTAATATAAATGCTTTAGTGTTAATACCAATCATATCAATATCTACATACTGTTATAATTTCGTTAAGTTAGCAATTTTGTCTACTTGCTGCGTAATCAGATTGAAACCATTGAAATGATTTCATTGAGTGTTAACACAGACATAGTTTAAACTAGGAGGGAGAACGTAACCTAGCAGGAGAATTTTTTTTTAAAATTTTTCACAACGGAAATTATATTTTCTCGCTATCGAATTTCTCGGATTGGGAGAGTGGGTTTTAATAAATAATATTCTCTATAAAGTTACTTAAGAGATGTTACATCATAAAACTAATTTGAATTACAAAAAATCAATCGTCCATTATTTCCGAACGCGCCGCGCAGCGGGCCTCTAGCGGCTAATATATAATAATTTTGTAACGGCCAAAAATATATACAGTGTGTTTTTATACTGCTGTAATTTTATAACTTCACTGATTAACTATTTATTGTTCCATGTTATTTAGTGCTAAGTCACATTCATTATTGTCGGTGTTCATTTTTTAATACGTTCAGTAAGTACCTATAGACTTTTAAACTGTTCACATTCACATTTACATTTGAAACGTTCGTGGAAGTTTGAAGTTTTTTCTAAAGTTTGACTGAAGTTACACATTAAGCTAAATAGTAAGTGGACCCATAAAAACCAGTTGTTTTTCTCACAACCGACGTTTAGTTATAAAAAGGTGCGTAGTTAAGTATATTGATATTCTTCTTCAAACATTGAATTAGATCGTGTTCGGGTGTTTTTATGCAGCTTTAATAGCAGTGCCAATAATCTGTTCATAAGTTCCGTATACGAACGTGTTTGCTAAGCTGATAGTTTTATCCGTAAAAAAGTTATGTTCGTAGAGTTGCGTCGCGCCCTTGGCAGAAATGTTTTCCACGAACTCCTACAATGTTTTATTCAATTTTATTGTTCCAGCTCGAACTGTGGTCAGATTTTCCAGTAGCGTTTTTCAGTTATTACACATGAGGAAAAATAATTCCTTCTTTGTACTGAGCGTATTGTTGTAACATACTGTACGAATGTTTGTAACGCTATATATACATATCTGCGTTGAATTATTAGTTGCGTGCAACTCGGTATCTATAACTAGTTAGTTTAAGATAAGCCGCAATAAATTAAACGCTACTAAAGCCGAATGCGAATGCAAGTATAGTTACAAAGATATAACGCGTCATGATCTTTTTTCTGACAGCGATTAAGTGAAAATTCGTGATGTTGCTAGCGCAGACCATATTGTTGTTCTTTGATTACTGTTGCTGGTGATGACGTGTATGTGATATCATCTAGATAATGGCATTGCAGCAATTGCCTGAAGAATGCCATACAAGAGCCAATTACTTGTTAGTGCAAAAGAAAAAAGATAAAAACGTGCTTTTGTGTACCGCGCGTGACCGCTCCGCCTGTGGAAATTACTTAGGTTATTGACGACAAGAATTAAATGGTCGATGACGTTGCATGCCTAAATAAATGGTCACTTAATAATAGTTTCGGTTTCACTACAGTTTTTCTGTTCTCTGTGACAGTTGCGCGGGTTATTCTTAGCAAAAAATGTGTTTATAATTGCATATCATGTACGTATTATGCTACATTTAATTTATACCTATATTATTTAATTTGCGTTTATAATTTTCACTAAATTTAATGTACTGTTCTCAATATATCAATAAATCTACGAAAACCACAATTATTTAGTTTAGGAACGTTGGGAATGACCGTATTAACTCATATATGCAAGTTTTAGTGTTGATCGCTACTCTCGCACCGCTATATTGACATAACTTTACGATTGCATTCCTACGTTGAAGATGACGTCAGTTATGAAGGTAATAGGCGAGGCAAAATCACAAAAGCGCAACGAATTTTTGAAATTACGTGAATTAATTACTTAGGTATTATTTTTATTACGTTATTACTACGTTTCCATCGGCGCAGACGTCAAATTGTGATTAACGTGTGCTCACGAGCGCAATCGATGACGAAATTGTTGAATTTGTGGTAATAGTGCAAAAAGTGAACGTTGGAATCCGGAAACAGAAGCTGTACAGAGTAAATTAGCCGTGAGTTCTGGCGGAGCTGTGGGCAGTGTTGCCAACCTGTAATACGCATGTCTTCACTACAGGCGCTATTGCTGTACACATCGCTACAGGCCTTGGCTACGTCCATTTATAATTATTGGTAATTATTTGAACATCATTATCATCACAGATTTAAAGTAAATTATCACCATCTCACTCTACCACGTTGGTAAAGCAGGGGCTAGCAAACTACTCTTAGCTCAAAAAACATTATGAACAATTCTAAGGTGTTCAAGGCCTTCAAAATCAATTGATTTACTGTAAAACATCGCCACAATAAAGACTTCCTTGTAACGACATAACTAAATCCTCCACATTCCTACCTAATAAATTTATGATTAAACGTAACATGCTTACATAGCCTTGTCAATTTAAATAATATCAAAACATTAATTATAATAATCATTACGTTTTACTTGCGTCAATGTTATCATTTCAAAAATCACGGATGGTGTCATAACATTGGTCCATAAGGAAAATGTGAGACTTTTAAGTTCACGTTAACAGTGGCACGTATGGAAATTGCTATTTTATTTAAAACAATGCGCACTAAAAAAGCTTTATCTTGAAAATAGAAGCTCGCTGAGGATGTTTCTTTTTCACCGCTGGAGCAAGTGATATTTAAAATTAAAACCCATTAAGACTTATACAATTGCTATCATTTTTAATTCGTACATTACTCTGTTTTTGTTTCTGTGAGTTTTACTTAATGACATCATAATAGATGACGTAATTGGAAGGAATTTAAAAACTTTGAATGGGAAACTTAAAATCAGAGGAAACTTTGAGGTTTTGTGTGTACCAGTTTTCAGGCAACTACGTCTAGATTTATATATTCGTACGTTATTGCGTTCTTGATAAATTAATTTATGCACAGACAATTAGAATACGAGATGTTATCGTGTTGGTTAATTTGAAAATTATGATTCAATCTCTCCTCACAGCTGGCGTCGGTGTCACAACCGCTGCCGAAGACAATGGCAATTATTATTAATCCATTTATATAAGACTATTATATCGTTTAATGAAAAATACAGTTCATATATATGTATTTTGATTAGATGTTTTCATATCATCGACTTTTGTAAAGAATTTTTTCAATGCACATTCCGTGATTATGTACGATTGATGCAAAACAATTTTTTTATTATGGTATTTAGTGCAAACTATAAGCGGAGACGCGTTTGTTAGGTGGCAACACTCGTATAAATGATTTTAACTTTTGATGGAAGCGTGTATTTATTCACATAACGAAGACATGTTGAACTATTTTTCGTAATTTACTGAAGCAAAATTTCAGGAAAAGAAAAACCATAAGTATCTGTCTAGTTTACCCGTACGAACGCTTGTATGAACTGAGTATACAACATCATTAGTTATTAAAAATTGTACAAAAATGCTTCATAAGGCATTTTTTTCTTGTAATTGTGAATATTCGAAGGAAGTGCATCTTTTTGTGTTCTCAAGGAGTTCTCATATGAGCAATAAAATTACTGAAATACGAACTAAAATGTACGAAATATTACATTCTCTTACAATTCCCGGTGGCAACTGTTAGTCATCGTGGTCTTTAGTCTGCAGAACGTAGGTAATTTAAATGACTTATTTCGGAGGCTGTTACTTAAATTACCTAGCAAGTAGTACTTGGACGCGGAATTTATTTATTTTTTTTTTTTTTTTAATCGACCCACTTTTTCCACTGTTGGAATATGAGTCTCCTCCCATATTGAGAGGGTTAGATTATTAATTATTCTTAGATGTTGGAAATTAGGTAGGTTCAATACTGTTTTAGTTCGAGTCTAAAATTGCTTTTCTTTTAATGCTGCCTGAAACGGCTGCATGAAACGTTTATTATAGTCAACCAAGCCTAAGTTGTTTATTCTCATTATATACTAAATTTACAAATATGATATTTGCCGCAGAACACAATACGTCCAACAATATACATACATATGTATAACGGCCTTGTCATGGCTTTTATTAAAAATGTAACAGCAAAATCGTCAATACAAGAGCCGCTTAACGTTCTGTATATTACTATACAAATGAAATAAACACAAAGATTACACATTAGATGTTAATAAGAAAGATAAACTTACCGTTAATTTGCGTTTGCCAAACAGCGTCACCCACTCCCCAAAGTCCAGATATAACGAAAAATACAGTGGGAGAGTCTGGATTGGGTCTCCAAATGAGAAGCCATATGATGAGACCGAAATGAAGTCCAGCGCCCATTACTAGGATCGGGAATCGTCCTATGTACTTCATCATTGTACCGAATAGGAGTGAGCACAGGGCGTTTACTACCCCGAAGCAAATCATGACGTATCCAATTGATCGGATGCCAAGTGCACACGACACATAAGCCTGAAAAGTAAACACCGGTTATTATTATTATACTATCATATTTAACTCCTTTCTCGTACTCCATAACAGGAAAAAGGATTTAGGAATTTATGAATTAACCGTAAAGGAGATACGTAAATATATTTTATGGCTACAAAATTGTCTTCAACGCAGAAGAAATATATCAGTATTTTCCCCGTTTTCCTACCTATACTCTGATGTGTACCAAATCAGAACGCAGTGTTCCTTAAAATAAGTTTTTTCTATGTTCTATTCTTATTATACTTATCCTTGTATTCGTATATGTGCTGTAATAAACTTTGTGTGATTATGCGTGTGTGTGATATCTACCTGTGTGTAGTCGGCTCCGATGAACGCCTGTTCCATTCCAATCCACAGGGTGATGGGTATTAGTAGCTGTTGGTTAGGTTTCTTCAACTGATACGCGGTGGCCGAGAGTAACTGGATTCCAGTTAACTCCTTCGAGGGATCAGTCTGCCTTTGTTTTTCGCCGTATCTGGTCCGAAATTATTCGTATTAGACGTACCTACTTTGAATTGCTTCAGCGCGTTACACATTTCGTAAATATAAAAAATCATATACTCGTACATTCATAAGACTATAAAGTTACGGGTACCGCAAAGTGGCCGGCAGTGGTTGGATGCGAAGAGCTGAAGACCGAGCTCAGTGGCGTGCTATTGGAGAGGCCTATGTTCAGCATTGGACGGGAGTAGGCTGATGATGATGATGTATCGGACAATAGATATTTATTGTAAATAATCTTAATGTACTTAAGGAGAAAAAGTTTTTTTCGTGTCTATTATTATGAACCACCTGAATAACTCCATCTAACCGATTCCGGTAGTACTACGAACATTAAAGCATTTACCTACTTTAGAATTAAAAATATGATCGTGTTCTATATCATTTAAAATTAACTCCTAAAAGTAGACCAGACAGTGTCAGTTGTTTGTTACATTGTACGTATCATAATTATAAATTCCATTTTTTGTTCTAAAATGTTATGAAAATTATGTCATACTACACAATATAATAATGAGTAATGAAACATAATTATAGTTGAGCACTCAACTCAGGAACACAGCGCGGAATATTTTTAATGGCACATCCAGATTGCTATCTGAACTTAGCTGCACAGGAACCTTCTAGAGTCAAGGTTTATTGCTACTGTCAATAGTACCCACGTTCTTAAGACATGAAACATTTCATTATGCTGCCATCTTACATTACAGCACGTATTTATCTAGACGTGCAGATTTACTGCCATTGTTCTATGTAAAATTGACAACGGAAGGTAATATGCACGTCATAATCGCTTCATTTACTACACTAATTAGTCTGTTTAGTGATTGCTCAGGCTTTAGTGTTCAATCGTACCTGGAAAGAGGGTCGACGAGCAAAGCCACCATAAGTACGGCTACGACGACGCAGGCGAGGTAGATGGCGCTGATCTCGTATATCTCGCTGTCGGGCGGGCGGTGCAGGTTACGGTTGTCGTGCTGGCCGCCGCCGATCATGCAGAAGTTGGCGCCGCAGGACAGCAGCGTGTTGCTGGTGTTGTCCTTCGACGAGCCCCCGCTGTGCACGCCCGATGAAAATACTGCGAATAAAATTGAGCACCTGTAAAATGTTTATAACAGCTTTGCTGTGTATGAAAATGAGATTAAAATTAATTTCTTAGTACATGAATACAATGCTAATGGTTCTTAAGAAATATGTTAAGCTTTTATTTTTATTTTATTTAACTTATTTTTTATGATAACTATTTGTAACTGACTATATGTGTTATCTTAGATAAATATATAAATAGACTTACGAAACTTAGGTGGTCCGTGACTTACCTAAACTGGAAATCAAATTTCCCCATAGTTCAGCGGTCTGCCAAGCCAGGAAGAAGAATCCGAAAAATCGCACAATGATTCCATCAACCGCTTGATCTGTGAGTTTTGCGTAGACACTACCAGCTTGCGTCAAGTACGTAGCCTTAGAGGTCCACATGGGCGCTGCTCCTAAGCCGACGACTACCCCAGCGGGGACCAGGGTGTAGAAAGCGGGGTAGAATTGAGCACCGATATACGGCGCATAACAAAGCATAGAAAGGCACAGGGTCCACTTCACTGTTAGCCTTTTAATGAGGAACGTCGGCACAAATATGCAGGAGACAACGAGCGCCGCGTAAATAGAACTCAGCGAGACAGTTCCGAGGCCGTCCGCAGCGTTGATCGACGACTGCAGGTTGGCCGTGCCCTGGAAGGCGGTGAATTGGACCATGAAGGCGGCACTGACCGCCGCCACATTCTTTAGTATCCGCCATTTCTCGTTTCTAGATAGCTTCACCTTTCCACTGGCATACGCGTCCTCTTCCGTGGGCAGCGGCGGTGGCTTGACGATGTCGTCGTTGGACCCGCGGTCGTGTTGATAACCGTCGTTTTTAAAGCCAGTTTTAATTGTGTATACGGAATCCTTATCTGGGCGGTCATCTTCACAGCCGCCTCCGTGCGTAGCAGTCATGCCGCGTTATCTCCTTTTGCCCTACGGATAAAGAAAAACATTTTTTATTTCCTGATTTCAGGCAGAAATTCACAGTACAGATAATGTTCGATCAATAAGTTATAGGGTGAAATAATAGTTATGCACTGTTTTGGATCCATAAATCTAATAAGTGCTTGTAATGTGTAGTGTTACGAATCCTGCAGTCCTAATACAGTTTAATTGAATCAAAATTAATTTGTTATGTATTGATTTTTCTAATAATAACCAATAATTATATTGATATATAGTGTATTTAGACCAGTAATTACATTTAACTGTGGATAAGGCGTGTTTGTGAGTTGATATCATAAACGGAATCTCTGCAAAAGATTAAAAGGCAGTACGTGTTTCATCAGTGTTGTATATAATGCAAAAGAAATAAGATTCAAAGCGAATGAAATGTAGTTTTTAGCGTATTAATAATAATATTGTAATAGATAAAACTCTGGATGCAAATTGAATGGAAAATTACATAGTTACATAGTTCATGGATAAATATTTACGAGTTTTTCTTTCGAGCGCCATCATCAATGAGAACTTGCGATAGTGGCTGTCAGTTCAGCGACGATTCCAATTTGATTCGCATTCAGTCACAATGGCCAGTACCGGCTGCGCACACATCGCTATTGTTGTACAAACTAACAATACGTAGTGATATAATATCATATACCTCTATTTAAAAATACGAATCACCAAGCCGAATAGTATCAGAACGCAAATGCAAAGGTTAGGAATTCATGGCGTTGAAATTAAGGAAAACGTTATGGCACAAAAATCTTTTGTTTCTTTTAACGGATATTATTTTAGAATCCTCGTGAATCTTCATGCTCATCGATCAAAGCGAGAAAATCAACGAAGTCGCCACTATAATTAGTATAATGGCGTAATAATATTGAGTCAAACGATTCTTTTATGCTAATCAAGCTCACACTTAAATTAAAAAAAGGCTCGCAGAGCCTTAACGTTAGTTTATAGACCGGATGTTTTACAGCACTTTTTTTACGTGTTGGGTAATTTCCTTACTACATATATACATCATTTTTAACATTTCCCACCGCTATTTACAGTTAAGTACATAGTACTAGTGTGGACTGTCATGTATTTTAAACTATATACGAACTTTGTTAATATTCCAACATTTAGTGATTGGAATGTATTATTTAGTGTTTTTCGGCATTACCTTATTATTATTATACATCATACTGTAGTCATGATGCACGAGCAGCGCATGGCACACCCTGTATGTGAGCATAATGATTAAAGAAACTAGGATTACTTCCTCGCAATTCTCTTATATCTACTACAGCTTATGTTATTTCGATCTTTATAAACGACACAAATACATATATTTGTAAAATATTCTATTTGTATTTGTAACGAGCAGGTCCTGAGTTTGGTTACATAACTTTTATGTCACATTTTATCCGTTCATGTACTGAAAATGTTAGAATCTGTCTTTCAGACTTGACGCCGTTTGTTCTGTGACGCATGCGTCATTCAGAGCACAACACAGCGAGTGTCATACTTCTAGGCTTATTATAGAGCAACATGTTTTCGTCGAGACTGTACTTAATAATATTAGAACACGCAAACATTACGATTTAAAATAGTAATATTTACAAATAACAGTTAACAATACAATAGTAGTTAATCATGTTATAGAGAACTTCGATAGATTTATTTTTTAATTTATTTGTTTATAATTTAATTGTGCGTTCTGTTTCCGTTAGTTAATTGGTACTGGTAACACGGGTCTCCTCTATATACAAAAAGGGTTAATGCTGTTGCTCGTCACGCGGACTAGTGGGGATTCGCAGGCTTCTCACGCCTTAAAGAAAATTCTAGAGACGTCTAACATCTGTCTGTTTCTTCGCGATTTTTTCCTTCATCGAAAGTTATGTGTATATTGAAACGCACAGCATTTTGTAAAGAAATGGATGCACGCAAGGATTTGCGTTCAGGGGTACTGGAGTGGAAAGCTGTATTCTAAACCATTGTTTATTTACATAAATCCATGTCTATAGTAATCATATTAATTATTTAGGTTACTAAAACCAGTAAATATGTCACTAATTATATCACGTAATATCTTTAATTAAATATTAAAGAAGATAATAAGATATTCTACGAAATACTTCATTAGCTTCTTAACTATTTTCCTGTTTATCTTTATATTCTATACGCTGCGTGTTAATAAGTTACAAAAGACAACATCATATAGATTACCATAGTCAGTTCATTGTAAGTCAGTTACCTGCGCGTAATAAAACCCAATAGGATAGTTTTAGTGATATAGGACGTTTCAGTTTGTAAACAGCCTATTATGTTACACATCCATGATATGTGTGCCATGGCAAAACGGCAGTACGTATTCTGTTCGTGTAACCGAAATTCGACCTATAAGCATTGAATGTTGTATTGTGTAACGTAATGGATGTGTTGTCGGATCGCTAACACGGTGTTGTCACATGTTTTGTCGGTCCACCGTGTTTTGTATACCGTTACTTGATCTATCGGTAACAACACATGCAAGCAGCCGCAGCCGCCGGTTGTTCACCTGGCTTTTTACAAAGGACATTGTGAGCGAGATCGGTAACGTGTAAGCTGGGGAACATGGCGATGGGCGCGGCCTACGAACACTACAGCGTCTTGTTAAAGATACGCTTGATTTTGCATTAATGCTTTCACAACAGAATTTGATATGCAATAATACTGTGCATCGACCCTTATCTAGGGCGACAAATTTTTCGCCACGTGGCAAACGGATCCTCAACGATCGTTCTGAGAAATAGAGCTGCGATGGCGAATGCTGATGTAGTTTTTGTAAGGCGTGGGTGCGTGATCTGTTGCGTTTGCATCAGTGGCAACACGTGGGGTCCAGCGACGTTAGAAAGTTATGAAAATGATAGACGCAAGATATATTACAGAACACGCACGCCACGTCTCCACAGATAACGCTCAGCGATCTAATTGGTTATCTATTTGCAAGCTGTTTTCCTTTACGCGCGCAAGGTTTCTAATCGAATTGAACCGACCTCGTCTCTTCTATTGACATTTATAATTCTATTCTAGGAGGAATCAGAACTCAAAACGAATAAAATAATATACGAAGCGAAATATAGACAGAATTACAGGGTAAATATCGAACGATGTAGGTGCCAGGAACGAACTGGACTCACAACGTTTTGTTAATAAAAAGATGTTGCGAATGAAGAAGTACCACGTCAGGTCAGTGAGGATAGAGATGCTCAGAACTCGGTGCTCCGGTGCTAACTACCCGTAAGTGACTACTGATAATTTTACTATGTTTACAGTTCTTGAACAACATAAGCGGCGGTAGAGCATAAATCATAAAGCCGTTTCGTGTAAATACTTTCAAATGGTTATGACCGCCCTTGTGGAATGATAACAATTGTTCATACAATGAATGGTAATAGACATCTAGTAAATAAATCGTACCGTAACTACGCGGAACCTCATAACCTTTGTAAGAGTTATTAGTCATTTGGCATTAATTCAATGCGAGACCTGCCTCCGTATAGCACTATGCTGATCAACTCGTTAGCGCGCTTGATAATACAAAATAACTATAAAGCCCTTAGCAAGTTATTTTTTAACCCTTTTATCATACCACTTTTGCGCACTGATCTTCCTTTGCAATGTTAGGGTTAAGGGTGTAGCCCGCAATGATGGCTGAGTGCGGGTTGACATACTTCAAACGCCCTGAAGAACGTTGACATTGTATTCATATGAGAACGTGTATTTGATGCTTGTTATCTATTTTGATCAAATTTACACTGTCTTCTAGAAATCATTTCTTATGTCAATAATAATAGAATTCTTTGTAATATTCCATTTACCAGTACCAGAGGCAGTGATAGCCTAGTGGTTAAGAATTCAGCCTCTCATTCCGGGGATGCTGGGTTCAAATCCATGGCGCGCACCTCT
>DWJK01004075.1:0-12372 GCA_018248815.1 Croniades pieria auraria
TCAACGGCGCGCACCTATTTACAAAAGTGCATTTTAAGTTTAAATATCGCTTGATAACAGTGAAGGAAAACATCGTGAGGAAACCTGCACACCTTAGAATTAAAAAAAAAAAATTCTTAGGTGTGTGAAGTCCGCCAACCCGCATTTGGCCAGCGTGGCAGACTATGGCTTTAACCGTCTCATTATAAGAGGAGACCCATATTCCAGCAGTGGAATGATAAACGGGTCGGTTACTAACATTTGGTTTATTGACCGATAACGGCAAATATTGACAAGTATTTTTATACTTCGATTTTTTACCAGAACAGGTCACTCTTCAGTACATATGTAACTAACCTCACCTGACTATTTAACATTAGGAAGTCTGATGAATTGCAAAATAGCTTTTGACTTCTGTGTACGTTTTGCTATTTTATTTTTAATTTTACTGGTTAATGTACAGATGTTACCAATTTTATTGTACTACTTTCGTACGATATTTCCGGAATGAGAAAATTTAAGAATATACTCGTAGCTCACCGTGCTTACCAAGCGCGGGTAGTATTTACATGTCTTAGAAAATAGTATTTAGAACTATCAGGTGCGTCTAGTTTCTTCGTGAGATTCTAATTCACCGTTGCAGTAAGTGTTGATCACTCCTCACTTTCGATTCAATCACTTTAGAACAACACCACTGCCCTTTTCCTTATGTATTCATCATCATCACCAGTTTGTTTCGGTGCTGAACATAAACCTGACATAGCACGTCACTGAGTTCGAACTTTAGCTCTTCTCTTCAACCACTGCCAACCAATTTGTGTATACTAATCCACCAAGCTAGAGGGCACCCTACGCACGTTTGCCGAGGCGTGGTCTCCACTCCATAAACTGCTGCTGCGTTATTTATAAACAGCCGCTATAATATAATAAATTCTAACATATTACATTCAACCCATTTATTTTTGTTATTACGTGCCACTGCACTAGATTCCAAGTGATCCGATACCACTTGTTCCGCTCTTGCTGAAGTGGGTTACATCGATAGTAAATTGGAACGAAGCGTACTTTTCATGTCACGAGACTTATATGCTCTATAAGTCATGACACCCCTGACGTCGGTGCGCTAAATGCGGTGTGTATGTAGGGCCTTTTGATTGGCAGAAGATAATATGTTTCGTGAAATTGGCAAAATCCTACTGACTGAAGGATCCTCCTAATACTGGTGACAAGTAGAACATTTTGGGCATACAGATTTCTTCTTGACTGTATATAAATTAATATTTTCAACACGGTATATAAAGCGTCTCTTCTCAATTTCCAAAGTCAAGAAAGTGTGACTGACCTGAAGTTTGGTGTTTAAATAAGGTCTAATATATGTTTTGTTTATTACATTTATCGAGGATTTAATATCAGGTTGGTTGATTTTCCTTACATACTATCTTAAATTTAAAAAATCAAAGTTTTGTGCAGTGTTTATTGAAGCACACACCTGTCAACAATACCCGTGACGATTGCTGGAAAAATGGATTAAGAGCCGAGCTATCTGGACTAACATGATAACCAATTCTGACAAGGGATAATTACAGTTAGCTAGCAGTAACGTGCTCTTTGAAGGATGGAAGCGCGTCTAGAACTTTGTCACCATTAGCTACATGTCCAAGAATCTACTTCATCCTGTTTTCTTAGCTGTGTTGAAACAGAAAACTAGAAGTATTTTCTATATAAAATATATACATTTATATCTTTTGACTCCTCTCGGAAACGTATATAAATTAATTACTTAAATGCTTTTCGCTGGCGAACTAAGGGCAGAAAGAGGCAAGCGCCCTGGGCGCAATAGAATTTCACCGTCTGTGATGAGATTAGACGATAAGGTTAGGGCACAGTACCAAGTCAAGCGGGTAGCGGGCAACGTAGCGATTTTTACTGATGTAATAATTAGCGTTTTAATCAACTTCTGCATCAAAAAAAGGGAAATAATCTTAAAGTTTACAAAAAAACTCTTTTAAAAGGGGTTTTATAATGGTAACTAAATTAAAACATTTGTGAATATCGAGATAATAAAAAAATTAAAAATAAGACTAGTATATATTATTTGGTCGACAGTGAGTCACTTAAAAATGTAAGTGAAAATACTGATAAAACGTTCACCAGCAGTAGTCAGTACAAAATGTCAATAACTACCAAATAAAACAAATACTGGCTGCACGGGATAGTTAGAAGACTCTGAAACCGGCGCAAAAACATGAACCAAATGATGAATGTTGAAGAAGCAAGTCAGGTCTGTAAGAATAAAGATATTTGGCAGCCGGTGCTCTCCGCCTACTTAGGATATCCGTTCTCGTCGAACTCCTTGGGGTCAGGGTAGCCGCATCCTTATCCGAATAAAGATAAAGGTAATTAAACAGTAGTTCTGCAAAGTTTTTATTTGATATGGCGAGCCAACTCGCAGGAAAGTGGGCGCACGTGACGTGAGGTGTCGAATGAACTCGCTTCCCGCGCTATCTCGCTTCCGTAACTTTTACGGCGTCGAGTTTTCAAAGGATAAAGTGAACTATTTTTATGTTATGAAAGTAGCCGTTTGCAATATACGAGTATATTCTAACTAGGCTCTGATTGCCAAAGTACGTTCTTTCCCCATTCCTTCTGCTGTCTAGAACTGAGAACTCCTTCCTAGCAACGGTAGCGGCCACATGAGACTACTACCTGTTACTTTGTTTTCATATTAATATCAATGATATTACTTTTTTAATTTATGACTCTCTGATTATATTTGCATTCACGTTTTATAAAATTCTAAACAGGCTAGAGCAATATTCATTTTTAATTTCATTCTTTCATTTAAAATTGAGATGTGATTCATCGCGGTCAGCTATTGCTGGACAGACCATGCTATCTTAATTTAACAACACTTATGATTCAGTTTCATATTCATAGGGCCCAAACAATAGAGTTTGTTAAATCAGCGGTCAACCACAGGATTAGCTTGTCGTTCCTAAATAACGAAACCCCATAGGAATTAAAGGACGTGGGCACGATAATAATCTGTGATAATAATGTGGGAGAGAGTGCGGTTACGAGATTATTATTTAAATGAAATATGAAAGTGGGATATTGCAGGATTTTTCTAACTTGTAATAATAGCTCGGAATCTGGATTTTATGTTTCACACCCCTTATTTCATAACACATATAACAGAACTGGTGAAACGTGGCAGTAGTACACTCCTCTGGCTACGCCTTCGGTGAGATACAGGCGTGATGTTATGTTATATTATGACTCCGACTTTTTATTTTTGTAATTCAATTGATATATTATGTATAATACGAGAATTCTTAACTAACCTCATGCGAACTGGGGATCACGCATTCACAAAGAAAACGTGAACTTGAGAACTCGGAAAGTTAAAGTTAGCGTGTTCATTTTTAACGGGCTACAGAGTGTATAGTTTTGAAATAATCTACGTCACTATTAACGGCGTATTGGTAATAAATTGAACAGTCACGGGATTCACGGACCAGAGTTTTACTTGTTGCGAACAAATTATTACATTAAAGAAAATATTTCTCAATAAAAACGTACATTTAAGTTACTTTAATTCTGTAGGGTTTTCGCTTTCGGATCGCTATCTGATTGTCTATGCCATTACAATATTAAAGTTGATAGTTCTAAACTATGTATATCCTCTCTTTGGTTCAAAAGACGGAAACAAAGAAACCTCCTTATGAAATACTAAAACGGTTTGTTCTCGCTCGGAAACAGCAAAGATGTTAACAAAGATGTTAAAAGGCTCGCAGTTTATTGACATCAGTGAATCGAGAACTTTTTATCGCGCTACTGTTTAACATAGAATAATATCGCAAAGAAGATGCTAAGTATAAAAATATTCATTTAATATACGTCTTGAAGAATTTTTTTATTACTATTAATTTAATCTTTATCATACTTTCATTGTAAAACGTACAAAAGACGAACGTAATGCTAGAAGCATTCTTTGCAAGTCAACCATTAGGCGAAGCGGATTGCAGTTAACGCTTTAAGTAACAAAAATAATAAGAACTGTAGAATCAAATGTAATAAACTCAGAGAAAAATAATTAAAACTGGTAACAAATGTTATGAAATAAAATAAACGAAGACATTTTCAACTGATCACGGAAACATGAACTGAGATGTAATAGAACTAGTCTACTAACTAACTAACTACCATGTTCTGTCTTAAAAAGTTATTAATAACTTCGGGCAAAAAAAACCGTACATTGATCACTTGCAAGGCTTCAGGGATACTACATTTACGTCAGAACTAAAGCTTCTGAATATGTAACAACAACACAGTTTCTTGATAGTGGGTCATATAAAATCTGAGCTTGATTAAATTATGTACCGTCTCAACTCATATATCTACCTCTTTCGTCGTGATATCTCGACTAGTTTCAGACCTGGACAAGCTATTTTTTCATGAGCCTCTGCCGATCGCAACGAGGTCGCATAAGAGAGACATATATTTTAATTATGTAAGTGCACACGAAAACTTTAATACTTCAATCCCAATGTACGTAAAGGAGAAAATTTTAAACATAGTTACCTGAGAAGAGTCAAATCAATGTTAATATCTTTTGATGAAGTACCGTAATTTTAAAATGGTCGTTTATAAGCTTCAGGATACACGTGCATCAGTACATATCTCCACGTTCGTTTGATCCTTAGCTTCTACTAAAAGTTCAATAGTTTCTTCTACTTTCATCTTCATCATAGTTCTTAACGAAAACTGTGTTTAAGAAAGTGCTCTAGCTTTTAATTTTAATATTGTGTGTTTGGAAAATTATTACCCTTTTCCTTTTCAATTCCTGACATACATTGTTTAAGCCGTAAGCGACTAATAAAGTCAGTCGCGGAGGTTCGTTGTAAAACTAATAACGCTACACGTATACTTAGACGAAATGTAGAGCCATAAAGCTGTAGAGTTCGCAGCTAACATTATAGAGGCAGTTTTGTTCCAAACTTTGTGAGTACTACGATTATTGTTTAATGAAATCCAATTTGTTTTGTTGCTTATATAACTTTGCTCTCCTGTTTTTAAAAGCCGAGAGTTTAAAGTTCAAATCATTAAGCTTTTTAATTAAGTGACGGTTTGTTTTGATATTGCAATTAGGTGTTTCTGGTACGGTTCATAATTTATAATTCTCGTCTCGTATAATTCGGATATAGAACAAGATTTCTATATAAATGGGACATTTTTAATTAGGAATCTCGTAGACAAAACTTAAGAATACAGATTAGGAACTCTACACAGACAACCAAGTCTACTAATCAGCACTCGGTTAGCGCTGCAGACTGTGGTCTAAATGCTACTTATTGTATGAGAAAATTTGTGCCCTAAACTGGACAGTTAAAAAGCAATTATTAACCTCCTATATTCATATACTTTGTGCAGTCACGGTATTGTACATGGGCACTTGTATTTAGTGTATTGTCTAGTATATACATATGTATGTATATAAATACCCATAGTAATCCTTGTGAAAATAATAATTATAAGGACTTATTGTTGTTAAAGTTCATTATAATGAACAGTTTTATATGCGCCACGTGGGTTGTGTACTGGAGGCAAATCGTTTCTAGGTGTAAACGGAGGTAGAGATACATTTCTTTTTATATTTAAATTTCGAAATGCAACAATCCAAAGGAGAATATTTTACAGGTTAAATCTATGTCTTAGTATTAAGTACAATCTGTAACCCCGAGCTCTGACATATAATGATTGTGGCATCAAAATTATAAAGAGAGCGAATTTGCAGGACTCGCAAGTGTACTTATACATAAAGAGTGGTTATACTAATTAGAAATGTCGGTAATGCTAAACTAACATTAAGTACAGCGTTTGCACTTCACTTCGGCAATTCGTGTAAGCAATTTTCGATCTTACCGTCCTATCAATAAGGATGACGAGTATCCTCAGTGACAGTACATATGCGTGCAAGTAAATAGGTCAATTCTTGCGGTACGTGACCATATGAACTCTATGGCAAGGAGACCTCGCTTCGCTATCCTCATTGTCAACTCATTTTATGTAACAGAATTATATGATTTTTCATTTTCAGCCCTGTCTTTTAGTTTGCAAGCATACGTAATATATGGAAAGTACATTTTATGAAACTGCGTGCTAAGATTTGCATTCTAGACTTTCATAGCACCAGTCAACGTAAATTTCTGGTCTGGTCTACAGTTCAGTTTGATAGTTTCGTCGGATAACTATCCTTTGTTTACTTTTGTATTGACCTAACTCACGTACGTTTTTCGGGATGGCCCGGCATTTTTCAATTAAAAATTTAATCATGTGTATAAATACTCACGAAACATTTAATGGTAAAACTTTAAATAAAACTAAGGATAAATAGAGTTCAAATATAATTTTTCGTATACACTTGTGTGTGTATACTTCGAAGTATAAAACTATTCGTTATCTTCTATGTTATTCGCGTGTAAAACAAATAGTACAGAAGCCATAATAATGTATAAAAAATGATCATTTATTATATTATTTAATGTACACATATTAAATCTATGCATTCCAATATAAACTCAATAATAGCGAAATGTACTGCGACACACCAAGCACGTGTAGATTGATACTTAATAAGCAGCAAGGTCAAACGTAGGGTACGTTTGACCTTGCATTGACCTCTTCATCTATTCACTTTCATTTAACTCGACAGTTAGTTCTTCATTTAGTCGTCCACGCAAGTCGACATAGAGCTATATAATGCAAGCTGACGCAGACGGGTTAATGTATAATAAATAACAATTTAAACCATTTTTGCAATAAAATTTAAATCTAAATTAGTTGACTGACTGTTTACTTAATTATCAAGCAGCTAAGTAAACAGAAGGTTATTACTTCTTTTGTACCAGTTATGCCAGTCATTACCTCGACATTCGTTGTAACGTATATTTCTATTTCCATTTTACATCCCTTTGATCAATCTTTCAAGGGTTTATTTTTGAAAAGTACTCAGGTAGCCTGTGTCCAATATCAGAGTTGGAGTTTTCCATTATATAATATCTACAAAATTAATTTGGTAGATTAAACATGAAAGCTTTTCACATTTATAACATTGTAACAAAGTGAATTAACAAAGGTTTTAACTTTATTGATTCACTGGTGCTCAGTAAATTACGTTTTCTAAGAAAATTCACCCTTTATGAATATCAGGGTTGATACAATTAAAAAAAATGTAAGATACTTTTTTTGGTAATAAATAATGATGGTATACTCGTAGATATGTCCTTTGAATTTAAATTTTGTACCATTTAGGTATATGATAGACGACACTAGGAACAAAATATAAGTTCGAAAAAAACTATCTATTACTAAAAAATATTTGTTTTAAAAAGCAAAAAGAAATTACGTATAAAATAATCTAAAATATTCTTACTGTTCTAATATAGACTGATTAATATAGACTAAGGTATCCACACTTATAATTATACTCTGAGAAGCAAAAATTTGGTGAAGCAATCAAAACTGTGAAACGCAGTTTGCGCACAAGGCATAATGTTTACAGGCAGGATAGAACGCAGACTCAATGACAATAATAAAAAAGAAACATTTATCGCAAAGGAGACGGAGATAAAGCGACTGCCAACACGATAGCTGCATTATTGCCAAGTGGCGAATTGGCTCCATGTATTGTAAGCGGCAAAAGTCGTTACAATTTTTTAAAAATTAGATTTAAACACCTCTATTTCTATCAGCTGGACATTATTAATATATGCCATCTTTCAATCCTGACGCACTAACCAAATATATTTTAAATTTTATATATATATCACATGTACATTTTAACTGTTTTATCTACAGCATTTTTAATATAAGTTCTTTGTATATCTTCTTTTTATTTATTTGATGTTATATAAACAGCGGAAGGGCAACGATCCAGTTATTAAATCCGAAAACCAATTACGTTTACGTCCCACAATAGAATAGATGGTGCGCCTACTGTCATTCACTGGACACAAATCCAGACTCCGAGTTAGTATTATCAATTTCAACTTAAAAATACCCAATCATTCCTAACCCGGGAATCGAACTTAGGATCTCTCGCACAGCAGTTACGCTTGCAGCCACTATGCAAACGAGGCCAGTCAAATGATTCATAACTTTGTTAGCCTAAAAACAAAGCAAAACAAAGACTAGAAGCCCAAATTGTCCTAACTATCAATCAAGAATTTCAATATGAATATTATATTATGTTCATATCTAACTGCTATGCACGTATCTCTATCAGCAGCTTGTTTGAAGCTCACTCCATGAACCTTCATTGAAACTGATGGTAGATATAAAAACAAGATAGAAGGTACAGAGTTAAACGGTACGATTATCGCTACCAAATGTTCCATTCAAAGTGAATGCGTGCTCAATAATATTTTCATTATATTCCAAAATTATTTGCCGTAACCCTAATAATATAATAACACATCAATAGACAGAAGGAAAACAAAACGAAAAGGTCCGCATCGAGTTCACCAACATGAACATTTATGAACTACATTGTAATGGCATACAAAACAATTCCAGTCCCGTTCCGTTGCGTTCGTTCCGCCAATCTGCCACTTGGCAAAAATGACGCCATTTTGTTTCTTTTTTTTGGGTTTTTTATTTGTTATTATTGTCCTGTTGGCAACCGCTTTGTTTATGTAACTGGGGATAAAAACATACGATCCGAAGACAGCTACTTTTGTTTAAACCACATTTATGTTTCGTTTCCAGAATTATTGATTTATTGTTACCTTTATTCCATACTAGTGGAAACCAATACAACTGTTATATGATCTTCCATCCTTTATTTCGCTGCCTAGGTTAGAAAGGGAGAAATGTCGCGGTTCACTAATACGAGTAGTTTATTTTAAAATCCTGGATTGAGTTATTGGTTTTCTCGACGATTCCAGTTCCTGTGTCTTGTTACTTACGTCATGTTGACAATCGCCTTGTCTCTGGTTTCAATCAGGCGGTTGTACAACTTGCACACATAGCATTGTTAGAACAGCGCTAGCTTCGTGGAAGGCAAGCTGCTTTTCGCCAGACAGCTTTCGTATAGTCAGATTAAATGTACTTTCTTCGAACTTTTATTTTGTATTCGCTGTGGCGGCAACTTTTTACGCGAGACTGAACTGATACATTTTTAGTTACGTCTACTGATAAACAAGTAGACTGGGCACATTAAATAGCAATTGGACATTGTTACCGTACATGCCTGCAACACAAGATAAGCAATTAACGCGTTGCCAGCATTAACAATTACCCATTGCCAGATAATAATAAAACAGTACGATAAATGGGAAACATAACATTTAATATAAACAAAACCGGAAGCAGTTAAAGATGTCAGGCTTAAACATGAATGCCGCTATCATACAGTCATAACATCGACGCACACAACTAAACAGTTGGCAAGTAACTTTTTATTGCATATCCGTCTCATTCACAGATACGGGCTTCTTATCTTGATTTCCGCATTGTGGAAAGTTAAGCGATGAGCGATAAGCGATGTCGGAGAGAAAAAATTAGCTAAATTTTTAGAGCATATCAGCTATGGAAGCAGTTATAGCTTAGGAGTTTAAACCTCTTAATTTAGACAGGCGAGCGAAGCAAATCGAAAAGTTTCAGTTTGACTACTTGCTATACCAGTGAAGGAGAACGTTGGAATAAAGCCGTAAAATTATAAATAATTGTCCCGAAGGCTGGTGTTTACCAAGAAGTACTGGCTAGACTGGAAATTCTCCTTAAGCCTCCTTAACGTGAGAAAAGACCCGAGTCTAACAATGGTTAGATAAAAGGGTTAATGATGATAATGCTAGCTGTCCTGTTGAGTGGCGGTTGCCAAGTAAATTTGTTAAATTACAAATAGATCTGGAGCTCCACCTGAAAAAGCGTTAGTTGTATTGATTTCCTAGGGAATTAAGTTAAAAACGTCTCATTCTTTTAAGAGTATCATCTCACTCCAATCTGTCATAGGAACAGAACAGAATATACATATATTGCTGCTTAGCGAGATACATATGTATATGGCGGTAATAGTTTCTCAGCTAAAACTGGGTGAGTTGCATTAAACATGATCCCATAATATCGGATTTGAATGGAAAATATGCCATTTTAAATATTTGAATAAAAAATATGATTCTTCTAAGTCAAGCAGTAGAATTCATTTTTGCTTAACTCGCTTTTCGTTACTCGTTCGCAGTCAAACGTGTCCCCGGCCCTAACTAACGCGTTTTCATCACAGCATGGTGTGCCAAGAAGTCACAGATATGCATCAAACCTAATAGCGCAGTCTTGGCAGGGCCAGCCAGGGTATTGTTTAATTTTTAGTCTCTGTATACCCCTAGTCGGATTTTGGCTAGCTCGAAAACGGGGTATCGATTTTTCTGATTTGAGACTTACGACTATTTGCGCGAGGACCGAAAGCGATAGCTCTGTATTAATTATTGTCTAACGAGATATATTTCATACAGTTATCTAAAGTAAAAATACATACTGTATTTACAGGTACCGTAGAACAAACCAAACAAAACGACTCTTTACAATGTGCATTAAATATTTGACTTTGGAAGAATTACGGGCATGAGTGGTATTCAAGCCCTATTATATTAGATAAATGAAAACTGCATTCAAGTTCGAAGTGGATTTGTTATGTAGGACGCGAAACTATCGAAGACGCGCTGATATTTTTGAGAATTAAGGGTTCCTCAAATGATTATGTAATTGCTGTCGTCACCTGCATCAGCTTGGCGGCTGGTTTAGTAGAAGTTATGTATTTTTTATTTCCAGAAACTGACATCCCAAAACAATAGATTCGTAACCGATTGCATAGCCAATTCTAATTTTGTTTACGATACTTTGCAAAATTGTTTATCCGACATCGCTGAGAAGCTGGCTACACGCTATAATCTGAGCTTCATAATAAAATTCGCGTTATCCTCATAGAAAACAATACCGTTAGAGAATTGAATCTGAGAATTATTACCGCAATTTTAAAAAATGCTGCAGTAAAATATAATTTTCCTCCTCGAAATTTTTCAGAGATTTAACCACGTGTTGTACATAAAGTGAAATGCGATTAAAATAGGACAATTGCAGCTACCACTAGACTTCGGAGTACTAGAAAAAGCTGTTGTAATTAAATATAAATTAAAAGTATTTAAAACTTATATTTGTCATCAAGAAATCAACTTTCTACGATTAATTACATCCATTGCTTTCATTCCTCCAATGGCCTGAAACAGTTCATCTTTATAACACTTAGATTTATGCTTTTGCGTATAATTACTTGCGTCTGTTTAAAGTGGAGAAACATTTGTGGGTTACGTTATTTCAGGCAAGAGTTGGAATCGTACCTTTGCGTTCCTTTCGCCGAGTGGACTCTTTTTAAAGGCTATTTCCAGTAATGACACGAGGTTGAAATACTAACAATCTCACGGATATTTAAGATTCTTCTTTTTTTTAGTTACATAAGAATTGTTATTTTATTTATCTGAAAATTTTTGTTTTATTTGCATGATCTTATTATTATTTATTTCATTATTTATGACATTCACACTGATATTTTAGATATTGTTTCACATCGCTCTATCGCTGACGGTCGCACAACCAGGCACCAGAAACGAGGGGTATATCCGTTGGGACAAACTCACTCGTTAGCGATTTTTTTCTCGACATTTATTTCGCCGGATTGACAAATATTTGAAGGTTTTGTTGTAGGTTTCAGAGAAGTAATTTTAGAATTGAGATGGATTGAGAGCTATTATTTTTATAACGTTCTTTTTTTAACATTCGAACTCTTTGTAAAAACTGAATTCGTTGAAAAAAATATTTGTCTCATTGAAGACATTTTGCGTATTGCACATGATGGCGGTGCCGACTGGTGATTCCCTGAATTGATTTTCAGTCAGGCAGACATCTGAATGATTTATTTAGATTTATGTCCTGGTTCTAGCTGTTTGTGTTGTCATTGTGCGATGGCAGCCGATTTACAGAATCTTGATGGGGTGAGGATGGGAGCAACTTATAAAGGTGACATTATTGTATTTAAATGTCATTGTAATAGACACGTAAATAGTCATTCATGACAAATAATTAAGTAATCTCTAATTTTATAGTTATTATGAAACTAATGTTGCAGTCTACATTTCATTATATTTTTATTCGTACATACATTGCATTTTTATTATTAATCTGGTATCACAGTCACTAAAATGGCCGTAATTTAAATGTACAATGGCGCAATTATGTTTACCTATCCAGAAATTAAACCTGAAACTATCTCTATGACAGATCAACAACAATCAAAGGAAAAAATCTAAATTATTTTCGATTCACACGATAACGCATATTATC
>DWJK01004076.1:0-12372 GCA_018248815.1 Croniades pieria auraria
CATGTAGAAGTGTAATGTTCTCCCTCCACTCTTTTTTCACACCCTCGACTTATACCATCCAAGAAGTGATATTGGCTTTCTTAACTTTTGCTATTCGTTTTTCCGAGACATTTCAGTGTTGCGATCTTTTCATTATTTTAACACTTTATTATTTGACATCATTTAATTAAATCATTTTGATAAACAGACATTGACTATGCTATCGAATTGGGACATCTGTTATGATACATGTAGCCTGTATTGAATAATAAATAAAATGTAAATGAATTTACGTGAAATTATTGATGTATTTAAAAATCGTTAAAAAACCCATATTTTTTCTATTTCCATATATAAATAGTGATAATAATAATTAAAATGTGCACAATGTCTTCATTCAGCCGTCTATAATATTCGTGGACGAGGTGGACTCACTGCTGTGCGAGCGGTCGTCTGGCGAGCACGAGGCGTCGCGGCGGCTCAAGACAGAGTTCCTGGTTGAGTTCGACGGGCTACCGGCAGCGGGCGCCGACAGGCTCATCGTCATGGCCGCCACCAACAGGCCGCAGGAGCTGGACGAGGCGGCTCTGAGGTCTGTACACAACCTGTTACAAACAAACATACATTTAAATATTACACATAAACTACGTGGGTACAATTACTAATCTAAAACGTAACGTAACATCACGCCTGTAATCTCCGAAGGGGTAGGCAGAGGAGTGTGTACACTCCCACGTTTCACCGGGTACGTTTAGTCCCATGGAATAGGTGGTAAGCCTGTTGCCATATACCGGGCATAGATCCAAACTCCGAGTGACTATTAGAAATCCTAAATCGGAAAAATCCAATACTATCCGACCCGGGATTTGAACCCGAGACCTCGGCAGTAGCGCTTGCATCCACTCAACCAACGAGGAAGCCAGTTAGTTATCTAAAATATTACATACCAGTTAATTCACTTTCCGGTAGCAATATATGTATAATAAGCGTGAGGTGCGCGCAGACGGTTCCCGAAGCGCGTGTACGTGTCGCTGCCGGACGCGCGCACGCGCGGCGCGCTGCTGCGGCGCGTGCTGGCGCGCGGCGCCGCCGCCGCGCTCGACGACGGCGAGCTGGCGCGCCTCGCCGCGCTCACCGACGGCTACTCCGGCAGCGACCTCACGGCGCTCGCGCGCGACGCCGCGCTCGGGCCCATCCGAGGTGCGATGCGATACACTACAGCGCGTACAGGATCGAGGGCTACGTGTTTCACCCGTAACTTCATATAAAGGATCGATGTTTGCGTTTTACACTCGTTACGTCTTATGAAGGATTCACGGCTACGTCTTGAACGCGTAGCGACCTATAGCCTCGACGGTTATGTATTTTATCCGCGAGGTTCTATCTAGGAACGTGGGTTACGTATTTCACACGTAACATTCTGTTACAGAAAGACGATTATACATTACAGCTGTCACGTTGTATAACTGACGGATAGTCATGTTCAATAATCAATGGATCAATCACAATATGTCAACATTGCAAAGATAATATTACCACTTAAAACTCTACCGTACTTGCGGTAAAAAGGACTATTATTATATTTCACAATTAAAAACACTATTAACAATGACTTACCCCAAATTAACATAAACCCGCAATAATTGTTTCATTATATTTATTTATATAAATAAAAAAAAATGTTCAAATAACCCTCCGCAGAGCTGGACCCGGAGGAGGTGAAGTGCCTGGACCTGTCGCTGGTGCGCAGCATCATGTTCCAGGACTTCATGGACTCGCTGAAGCGGATCAGGCCGTCCGTGTCGCCTATGAGCCTCGCCGCCTACGAGAAGTGGTCGATGCAGTACGGGGAGCTTGGTGTTTGAGGGATACATACTGGTAAGTGATTATTAAGTTTTTCACTAATAATAATAATGATTTAATTATGTCTTAGCTAAGCTTAATTCAGGTATGTAAAGAAAAACAGTTTTTTTTGTTATGAATTGCAAAGAGGTTATAAAACCGGTTAAGTTATGGAAAAATAATTTAACAAATATTTTTGAAACTCACAGACTGTAGTACGTTTTTTTCCTTTTTTTTTAATTTTCAGATATTGACGTTGAAGTCAAACGAAATCGGTGAGTCAATAATATTAAGGGACACGAGAGTTCGTATCTGAGAAATGTACGAAACGAATGTATGTATGCAATTTGTATCGTAACCATTGATCAATTAATTCATCTTGGATTTTAATATATCGCTCAAATATTATGAATTTCTGATTTATTAATTGTACGTATTAAAAAAACAATACCATTGCGTTCACCGACAAAGATTGCAATAGTATTAGTGAATGAGCCCAAGTTTGCACAAAATATAATAATGGTCGTGGTACAAATATCTAGTCAAACGTATCAAGCTGTTGAACAAGCTGTTTTTTAATCATTCACTTAGACTTAAACGCCCTTATCATGGCCTCGTTAGATTAAAAGCCCATATCGGAAATAAAGTCCTGCCTACAATCGCACGTACATAGATATAATCCGGCTGAATTCGGAAGGTGCTTTCGATGTCGCTGCTGTACAAAAGGCCGCTTGCGTTTTGATGACTTCTCAATATGGTCGGATTATATCGCCCATCCTGTACCCGTCCAGTCAAAAGGGTGTAAACGGAAAGCGACCGCATGTCTTCCCGCTATGGCACTGTTTTGTCTGTCGCGCTTGTACCTTTTGGCTTGTTGGGATAATTTCTGCTCGATGAAGGAGGACTATTTCAGTATTACCAGTTTGTTTTTTTGTTAAATATATTCGAAAGCTATATATGACATACTATGTGACGTCATTATGTATTGAATCTCGCCATCAATTTCAAGGGCTATCATGTGATCAAATTACGTCAAATTATGTTGTTAATAATTGATCGAAAGAAATTTAAAATGAATCATTATTTCAATTGTATTATTCTCGAATTGCTTATCAAACGTAATAAAATATCAAAATTAATTTATTTAATATTACCTCGAATATTATTTGTGTTAATGTATTACCACGTGATCGTTGCCGAGAGACGATTCTCTTATAAATAAAATAATAAAAAAAAATGTTATGTAACGTTTGTACAAAATTTATGTTAACCTAAACACTTTGTATATTTGGATACTGTTGTCTTAAATGTATGAATATCTTGCAATCGTGACGTAAGCTTAATGAAAGTGTACACTTTTTTAAAATATTTATTGTATCAGCTGTTTAAGGTCATAACCGTGAGTGAAACCCGTTAGTTTTAATTTATAATATTATATCATTTCAGTTACCCGTACATGTAAAACACATTTATTAATCAATAAAATGTAGCAGACGAAGGTAAGACTAACACAAATGACGACAATTTTATGATTTTTTTTCACGAAATAATGGTAAAACATTTCATAAATAAATATGGGTAAAAATGTATTTATCTCAAAATGTTACTTTCAATTGTTGCCTTAACAAACAATGTTAACTTGCTTCTTATACGAAAATGTATAATATTAATATATCAACTGTTTAAAACTACCCTCTTTTCATGTAATATGTTACAGTAATAGTCATTTGTGTGTGTCTCATTATTCATTATCATATGGCAACACCACTCCAAATACCCAGTCGCAAGTAGTAACAATATTAGTCACAGTTGTGACGTTAGCCAACAGATGTCGCTAGTTTGTATGAGATATTTCACTCACAAAAATTGGTGCAACTGATCATACATTATTTACTTTAACGAAAATAGTTTTAACGCAGCGTAAGTATAGCTCAAATTATTTTTGTTTTGATATGTTTTGCTCGGCGACTGTGATTTCCACCTACCTGCCTTTAGACTTGGTATAAACATTAGAAGGGAGATAGAAAGACATAGAAATAGAATCAAGATCGATGTGTTGACATGATAATCTGTCCATAAAAGTGATAAAACGGTTTTTTACCTACACAAAGCTTTGGAAATACACAGACACAGTCGCTGGGGTATTCGTAATGATTTAAAAAAAAATATTTATAGACGTTTATTTATGTTGTTTATTGTTTTGTTTTTGGTTTAGATGTCTTGCCAGTATCACTCGGATATGTTTTAATGATATAGTAATTGTTTTATTAGGGCCGGATGTATTTTAAGCAAAGCCCCCAGGTAGATCAAATGTATAACTTTTAAAAGACATTTATGACGGGTAGCAACTTCCACTTAGCAGAAAGCAAACGAAAAAAACGAATCCCAATTTAATAAAAATAATTTGCTCAAAAATGTGAATAAACATACATATATGTGTGCGTTTTGAGCAAGGTAATGGGAGAAAAATAATATATATTTTCATAGTTTGTTATAAAATTTGTCTATTCGATTTAATGTTATTCGATTGATATCAATTACTGGACCATAATGGATAAGCGTAGAATCGATATAGTGTGCCATTGGTAGACACGCGTGGACTTTGTACGGGGGAGCTGTCGAGGTGTTGGGTAATTTTTATTTTTAATATAGCAACAAATGTAAGCGGCCTGTAATAAACTGCACATAAAAGCACTTGTGACGCGTTCGGTGTTGGAAATAATTTTATATTGGCAACAAAAAAAAAACACTAAAAAGACGATGAAATTTTTTCTTACTTTTAAATGATTTGTTTTTTTTTTGAACAACTGAAGAATGTTAATGTTATTGTGATTATAATATTTATTTTAATCAACTAAGAATTTATCTATTTCTAAAACAAATTCACAAATGACATTATATGGTGATTTTATCTTCTCACAAGTTAATACTGCTTGAAAAGATTTAATCCGGATTTCTTTTAAATTCCTAGAAACATCTCGACGGTTCCTAGTAAGATTATATAATAACTGACTGACAACCGGCGTATTTATTATTATTATTACATACACGAATTTATGACGTTATATCTACATAAATAATTAATATTAAGTATTATATCATATAATCCATTATAATATTTAAGCATATATTTATACCGAATTATATTATGGCGTAGGCTTTCGGTGCATTAAATATGACCTTGTATTTAAAAAAAAACTATACATAATTTTTTGTAGGTAGGTGCATATGAAACCGATTGGGTGACAAAATGTCAGGAAGATATGTTCAAATATTTGAAAGAGAAGGAGAGATAAAAATATGTAGACGATCGTATCAACGAAGTAGAATCTCTCTTCTCGAGTGTCACATGAGCTTTATATATACACAAATTATATTGTTGGAAATATGCTTATTTTACATTTGATATTGTGCTGTGAAGGTGCAAAATAAATTAAAAGGCTCAGGCCTGGCGTAGCCATATTGTATGGCAAATAAAACCATTTTCTATTAATTTTCCCCTTTACAATATTGCGTATGCAGAGGTATGTGGAATTTGGCACAATTAGTTAATTAAGAAAGAAGTGCAGAAAGCAAAACACTTTCTATAATATTTGTCAAAATTACAGTAAATTTAATAAAAAATATTTAGGTTTTATTACGTTGACAATGTCAATGTGAAACGTATAATGGTCTATGGTCGAACAGTACCATAAAGCAGAAATTTGTAGACGTGTACTGTTTGACATGATACTTCAATAATGTTCAAACTTAAATGACATGAATTGTGGTCGAATTTCGACCACAGCTCGTCCGCTATTGTAAATTATGGTTAAGCTGTTGGAAGTAATTTATTGCATTTTACCGTGTCTCTTGTATGCTGGATGTCACAGGAATTTTGAAAAAAATGCGTTCATTGGAAATCGTTCACTTTTTTATATTAACATGATATGAAAACATTTAAGTATCAAACTATTCATAAGCTGCTTTATAGCATACATTTATAGAAATAAATACTTTATAATCGAGGACAGGTGCTATTATGCCGTATCTGTAAGGAAAAAAAAATTAACACGTTTCGTGCATACTTTCTGCGTTCTGAAATAATAAGAATTTTTAAATATATACATTTATTTAACTTGTCGCATTAGAAACAACTTTAGCTGGTTTTTTCACAATATCATTTATAAATTTATTCTACTAGCAATATAGAAAAATAATTCTAATTATTTGAGATATTATTGATGATAGACTAGTTTGGCTATTTTAAAATAGTGATTATAGTCTGGAGCGATTCAGAAAATTCATTATAGATTTCACCAACGACACTTCACGGTATATCGCAATGTTACATACAATTGAGTTATTTATATGTATTCATACTGTCATCTTTAATACTAGATCGTCGTAGTTTTTTTTCCATCAATATGTATATAGACGCACCATAGTATATCAACAGTTTACGTAGCACATTTTGGTTTGTAGCCGATATCTAGCACTTTATATATTTATGTTAGTAAATATGATATCAGTAGTAGCTGAGAGCAGTCAATTATTGTGTAATCTTACGGTTCGACGATTAGCCAATAGTTATCTTGTTAAGCCAAATAGAAATCGTTAATTTAATCCGTACTTATAATAGTTAGTGAGACATATTTCAAGACAGCGATGTAATTTTAGCGGTTAGTCCAGTTCAATGTAGACTTTTTGGTTCTATACCGTAGGATATTTTTAATGTAGCTTCTAATGTTTTTTATACGCTCGTGTGGCACGACATTACTGTTTCTGTGGGATGTCAGTTTAAAAAAACGATTAGGTTTTCGCGGTAAAATAACGGTCGAGGGAATAGCTTCGTATTGTTTTCGCTTACGCCATTTTAATGTGCTAGACGGGATGTACGTACGTATGACGGATGATAATTTTAGTGTGTTTAAATTGTCATTGATATATCGTTACGTTCAATTGACGTTCAAAGCGGGATGACGTCTGACGTTTTGAATGGAAAAAAACTGTTAAAGATAATGTCAAAGTCCATAGACATTTCTATAAACCTATTGGCATCTTTTGTGTCAACACAATGAAATGAAACGAAAAAATAGCAACAAAGTGTGGTGTGCAAGTTTTCTAACTTTTTGTTATTCAAGATTTCTTTGACAAATTAGTGAAACAAAAGTGAAATATTTTCTTGTTTTTCATTAATATTAATCGATCTTTTGAGTACATTGTCCGCCATTGATTTAAACGTGAAGATAACGAAAAAAATCACTATGTATATGAAAAAATATCAAAATGTTAGTCGTGTCACAATGAGCAGCTGTAGATAGGCGAAGGCTTTAGATCGTTTCATTCCTAGTACTAACCCAGTCTGACTTTGCATTTACGGATGGATAATTTTCGCTTTTAATCTTAACTTAGAAATACACTGCCGCGTTCGTGAAATAACAATGCTAATTATATCCAAAATTAGTTAAAATTCTAAATATATACAAGTTATTTTGTCGATTAATTAATGTTAAATTATATTTAAGTATTACAATTAGGTTATCTACGCTGATTCATGCGTCATAGATAATTAATTGGTTTTTATTTTTAATCTGTTAGTACTGACGTTCGGATAATCGTACCAGCAATGTAACAATCGTATTGTATATTATCGGTCATTTAAGGAGGTCAGTTATTAAGATATGAACACAATACTAAATTTTTTAACAACGACACAGAAATATTGCTCTGATATTAATTTAAAATACAAACGGAAAAGACGTTTTCATCAGTTAATATCAATTTTAGCCGATCTAGGTGTAAATTTAGTTATTCTTTAATCAGATGTCGTTCTGTATGAACGTCAACTGGCCTCGTTAAATGATCCTGAACTTTTTGTATGTTATTCGCACTGCGGCAGAAAATGTGCTTTTGCTTGATGACTATTATTTTGAGTTTATTATTGTTATTATGACAGGTCGTAGGGCATTTGTGCAACGTCTGATATAAAATGTTGTGAATAGTGATTTTAAACGTTTTAAAAAATGAATTATTTGGTTGTGGCTTTTTTATTGGAATTTTTCGTACTGTTCGCTAATGAAATTTTGATGTACTGAATTTTTTAAATTTGTCGTTTGATGATTTGTTGATGATGTACGTTGATGTAATTGATTCGTTAAAATATGTTGTTTGATTTGATTTAAATGAATTCTGTGTTATGGTAATAAATTGTAGTATATATCATTAGAGGGATTCTTCGTTGAAAATCTGTTTGTTTCGATCGTTCTATGATTATTTTTGGAAAATGGATTTATAATTGCTGTTATAAATTTATGTTCGCATTAAAATATTTTTGTATTATTCAAATTGTATTTCTGAAAAAAAATAACGAAAGACAAAAATATAATAATCTTAACCATAGACAATGTTAAACTTATAACAATAACACGTAATAAAATAATGTACCCAAGTATTTAAATGTATCAGCGTAAGAAAGGAATTGTGATAAACTATGTTTGTTTTAATGTATACGACATTTTTTTCTAAATAAAAAATGTAAAACGGTAAAAAGAAAATCTTGTTGCATTATGGTCGCCATAACTTTTCAAACTTCACACTCCATACCTACTTGACACGTAATTTCCCAAAGAGCGTTATTATTATTATTAATGCATAAATATAACAGTAAATGCTATAAATATAGCAATATCCTAATATATTATTCATTCCCGTCATTTTATACTGTATAGAACAGTGTGTGTTACATGAATATAAAGTTGCAAGAGGTGTAGACTTGAATGCGATTTGTAATGACGAATCTAGTTCCTCGTCTAATCTGTACCAAGCACAATACAATGACGTTTTGAGATTTATATCGTACACACGCACACAATCAAATTCATTACACACACATACATGGCACATTTTTTTTTATGACAATTCATTTTTAATATCGAGTTTTTCGTTGTTATGTATCACGGCATGAAAGGCCTTTTTTAAAATAAATTTTCGAAAATGAAATGCTGTATCATATCGGATCTCATAGATTGAAAACGAAGAAAACACAGTGCTTTTTTCATTTATTTCGCATTAAATTCATAACAAAACTGTCATACGACCACAGATTATGTGAAGATTCTTATTATGAAATATGGTTTTTATTATCTGTTTAACACATACGCTCGGCTTTACGCTAACGTTAAATATTACTGTTATTGTAATGATTATTATATATTTAATTTAAGCGCACGAATTTACTGACTGGACTAATACTTTTTGTTAGTTGGCGGTCGCTGAGTGTTGGAAAATGGTGTATTTTTTCATAATTTATGTCGTGAACTAAGCACACAACTGCTTACTATGTGGACGTACACCGCATGTGATACACTGTTTATGTATGAATAAACGATTAACTTGTGTATATAGCTGTTTCAATTGCTGTTCGCCTGGTTGAGGACCGCGAAGTACGAATACGATGACCTTAAAATCTGAAAAAAATATTTAAAAGCATGGTCATCTTTCATCTCATCCCAGTCCTCTTTCGGACCTACGACTAATCAATAATTATTATTCGCCTAATTATTTTTTTTCTTTACTGAGACAGTGGTTTAAATTATCCTACAAGAAATTCTTAGTTTTATTTTTCAAAATTTAGACTCATACATACATATACACTTGAATTTTATTTTAACAGTAATAATAGCATTTCAGTTATCCTCAACCTTTTTATAAATGTACTGTACACGAATCTCCTTTTATAATGAGAAAGATGTACCTAAGCAATATTAATGACAGGTGACATTGACAGATGTCATTTAGACCAACTATGTATATTTGCAACTGAAGTCATCTACGCGTCCTAGTGGCCATATCCTCCCTGCTAAGGTTATGAGATCGCACTAACCGAAACAAAGATTGGTCTGGACAGTGGGATGTAACGCCCAGCTCTTAACACTATAGGATTCTTCATACACTGCAATGCAATGATCAAGGAACTTTTGAACTTGGCGTCCTGCTCGTACCACGGACACTGGTACAGGATGTCGCGTAGGACCTGACTCTGCAATGTAAACCTTACTATCAATTGAAATAATTAGAAATAATAACTCTGGCCATGAAATCCTGACAAACTTAGCGTAGGACATCGTTAAGCTTGGCGGAGTGACGATATATGCAAATGGATAACAGCTGTTGGATACGACGAGCTGAAGATCGAGCGCAGTGGCGTGCTGTTTGCGAGACCTATGTCCAGCAGTGGACGGGAATAGGATGATAATGCTGGTGAAGCATGAGAAACCGGCGTGCATGTATGACGATCTGTCATAAGGATATAAAAATACTTTTCACTCACTGCACCCTGCCTCGTGCGCAAGGGATCTAGTGTAGTGATATTATATATAGTAATAATAACTATAAAATGTTAAAAGTTACATCCGTTAAAAATCATTTGACACTAAAAGCGTCATATATATTAAATATCTCCGGCCTAACAGTTAAGTTTAGTTACCCTTATCGTCAGTTCGCTGCCACACCAGCAGTAAAGAAACAGTTGGGAGAGCATGGTCACCATGTAGTTCAACATGGAGTAGAACTGCATACTGCTGGGTTCCTCCTGCAATACAAGTTTCATAAAATCTAACGGCATCCTTTAATAAATTTTGAACTTACGTTTTATTTAGGAAATTTAAAAAATTATACCGTTCATTGTATTTAATGAACATTTTCAAATTCAACATCTTTATTTCAATGCACGTGGATGAAACCAAATTTAAATTCGAATGTATTTTATTAAATCATAATATTATATATATTTAAAAGGTAAAACATAGTAACCTTATGTACTAATTACAATCAACAAATTTAAGCGTCATAAAAATGTATTATTATAGCGCAACTCACAATGGATATACGAAGTCCAATTATGCAGATGATACCCACAGTACCGCACAGTTGGAAAAATATATTGGCATGGTAACTGTTCTCAAGAGTTTCTATAAAACTGAAACGAAAATCATTGTTGGAATACTGTATTGTCCCATTGGTCGAGGGGTCAAGAAATCTAGGGTTAGATCCCCCATCGTACTGTTGGATTTATCTTATAATTTGCTCGAATACCGATTGAGAGGTCCGGGTTCAACGCCTGGGTCGCGTACTATTTGATTTTTCACCTTGACATTTTTAGTAGAGGCTCGGAGTCTGAACTCGTGCTCAGTGCATGGCAATAGGCTCACCACTTATTCGATTGTGGGACGTAAACGTAACTGATGAAACGTGAGAGTGTAGTACACTCCTCTTTCTACCGCTTCGGGGATTACAGGCGTGATGTTACGTTTTTGAAAACTATCCGTCACGATAATGTCTGGTAAACTTTAGCATAATTACGCTAGTTTTGACCGTAAGCCAATCATCTGCTCACTGCACGTTCTCATAAATAAATTTTATATATCCCATTGTGCAACATTACTATAGAGGTTTGTAAAACCCCGTATTCCCTTTCTGCAGTGCGACTGAAGATCAGATCGCAATATATCGTCTGCTGATTACCTGACAATTGTTTGATGCTGAGTTATACATTCCACAAATAGTTTATTATTTTCATAAATCAAATTTTCTTTATCTGTACTCGTTGGCGTCAAAAACATGCGAACGTTTTTCACCTTAAATATAAAAATATTTAGATTAAAACCTTTTGTTACATTAATGCGGTGATTGACAAATGAGTTCTTTTTATGAACCTCAACCTTTTTTCTACACCTCATTCTATCATAAAACAATCCTTAGTAAACTAGGTAGCATTATGATCTCTACAGCGTAGTCGGCACTTGCCGAAATCTGGTAAATGCGATCATCTCGGTCTTCTATAGTATCAATGCATCTGTAACTAAAGTTAAATAGAACTGAATACCACCTGTAGTAAACATTAACTTGGCTTTAACACTAAATAAATACTAACTGCTTACGATTACATTAATAGAGCGAAATGTTTACCTACCACATGCTCTATACATCACCCAGGATTAACCTTGATCCCTTAGTTTTAGGTTTTATATAAAAATAAATTAAGTTATATACATAACGTTATTTATTTTTATATAAAACCTAGGAGTCTTTTTATTTCTTACAATTACCTTTTTAATTTTATCGCAGATAATATCCAGCTGAGCGCATCCGAACATAATCATTGCGAGAGTAGTGCCATCTACAGCAAAGAACAGTAATGCGCTTATGTAAATACTTGTCATTTGGTACGTGTATCCGATCTCGTATTGAGGCGACCGTTCTGGGCCTATAGGCATCCTGAAAATTACTTATTGGTATTGGCAAGTTATTTATATTTATATCTACTACGACGCAGATTTTTTAACAAATATTATTAGAAAGTTTAGAGTTAGACTGCCTCGTTGGTCGAGTGGTCGCATGCGCGACTGCTTGCGGGAGGTCTTGGATTCAAATCCCGGGTCAGGTACAATAAAAATTTTCTAATTTAAAATTTCTGGTAGTGACAGGGAGTCTGCATCGGTGCCCGGTGTATGGCAATAGGTTCACCAACTATTCCATGGGACGTAAACGTAATTAGTGAAACGTGTAAGT